>LQRL01179785.1:6515-32715 GCA_001703475.1 Hydroides elegans | reverse complement strand
AGAAATAAATACATTATTCGTTATCAAACATATCGAATATCATTAATAAAGATAGGGGGCAACCTTAAAAGGCAACTTCATGTCAAAATAAATATTTGTCTATGCCGGGATTGCCATGCTATAATATTAATAGTATCTGCACTCTACTTTAGATCAATTGCTGCTCAATTGAAATTATTGAGTACAAGTGTAAACCGGAAAAATGTGACCCTCCTTTTTCTCCTCCCCTCTTAATAATTCCTATTAAGTCGTGTCATTTGGGTTTCGGTCGATTTAATATGTGTAGCTAAAATAGAGTAAATCAATTCTATTTGTTTGCTGAATCAAAGCGTTGCACCAAATTCTACTCTCAAATGAATAAATATATTGGATAACAGAGACATTCACCACTCCTAGGTTAATTAGCACTCTCATGGAATAATGCACATAAATGTTTTTCATATAATACTGTTATATTAATAAAATGAAAAAGAAAATGACTCTGTTTCCTGGATACTTGTATTTTGAAATAATACTAAGAGTAGTTTTTACCGTTGCATCAGGTAATTGCTTTTAAATGTTATGGCAAAAGATAGATCTGATGTTTTAATATGTTACATCAAAATGGTGTATCATTAGGTAAATGATAAATTCTTTGCAAGATTATTTGTTAAATCCACATCTAAGAATTCCGAATTTAAATTGCACCTCAATATTGTTATACTTTTAAAGCAATTTGTGTGTGTCTTCTTAACTTTGCTAATAACTGTTCAATTTAAATATACCTTATTCACGACAATAACCGTTACATTATAACTGAAACGACTTGAATGTACCTGATGCAATTCTGTTTACTTCTAATAGCACCCATTTAAGTAAATTAACAAAGAACTACATTTTATCTATATGTTATATTCGTTTCTTTATTTTCTCTTATGTCATGCCTGTTACTGTTCGGAAGCCCCCATCAACTGGTGGGAGGCAGACTGCTGATGATTCAGGCAGATTAAGCAGCGCAGAGTTGTAGCGAGTCTTGTTACATAATATCTATTTTTATATCCATATATTTATTTACCTTTTACAGAAATAAACGGATATGACCTGACTTACGGCAATATATGTTACACCTACCATCCCAATTCACTCACATGGCAACATTTTCGTACATATAATTTCAATTTATGACTGAATGTATTTGCGTTTTGCACACATATCTTATTTGAATTGCTAAAGATAATTAAATATTGCCCTATCTACTCCTATCTTATTTTAGAAATAAGTGGGTGTGATCTAACTTACGGCAATATCTGTTACACCTACCATCCTAATCCAATCACATGGCAGCAAGCATCTGACGCATGCGTAGAACTCGGAAGCCATCTTGTAGATATAGAGGATGAGGAAGAGCAGGAAATACTTGCATCTATGGGAAATTGTAAGTATAAGCGTGTTTATTGAGGCATAGAGACAAGAAATAAACAATGTGTATAACAATTATAATGGTAAACTATGATTGTATCGTTACACATTCTCAAAGGTTATTAATAAGAGCAGTGTATATCTACTTATAATCATAGTTGTGTTAATAAGATTGAAAGGTAAAAATGATACAGGCACAACATTTACATGTAAATACGTTTCAACCAAATTCTCCTGCTATCAACGTACATATACATGATGCTGATATATTTAAGAAAAACGTGTTAATAAACTAACGAAATATATGTATTTCATTACAGATTTTATTTTAGATTACAGCGTCACCAAACTCAATCATACGCCAAAGAATTCTAAAATTATGCAAAATTGTATAGACTAATACATTTTACTTTTATTAAACAGTGGAGTTTTTCACAGATGGAGTCACTCAAACAAATACCCAAGATGTCCAATGGAAGACTGGTTTAGCCACCGCGTCCAGAACATTTTGGGCTTTGGGTGAACCAAATGGACCTTCATTTGAAGTCGTTTTATTCACCCCCGATGGATGGAGGGATTGGAATCCTAATGATCTACAGAATTATGTGTGTGAATATAGAAATGGTAAGCTTATTATTTTATTACATGATTTATGAAAACAAATTTCTTCCGAGTCTATATTTTGCTCTAGGATGTTAGTTTTATCGATGTTTGTCGTACCCAAATGGTATTTTTATAATGCTTATCAATATGTAGCTATTTATGGTGCTTGTCAATTAAATAAACATGCTGTAGCACTATAAGTGTAATTGAATTCAACATATCGATATGGTTCAGAATGCTCTACTTCTTGATTAAATGTCTTATAAGAACATATTGTTTATATACTATATGTTTGTATACCTTTACAGTTTTGGACTCGTATGACTTTTATGAAGACCATGACTGTGGTGGTAACAACATGCATACAATACCAAGCACGGATCACACTACATGCATACGTCACTGTGACTTGTAAGCAATTAAAATTTTCATTTTGTCATCATCTTTTATCATGATTGGTTATTATGGCGAAGGTTATGTTTTAATCAAACTAGTACATAGGTTATCTTTGTTATGCTGTATATAAGACAATGATGCTAGCCAATTTTGGCATATAGAGTATTTCCATATGAATATCGAAGCATGTTTATAAACGGTCATTTGCTTAATGGGTTATATTCATTTATCATTTATCACATTACCACCTATATTTCAACACAAAAAAATGTTTAATGTGACTGGCGATTGATTTCTTAATGATTATATCTAATGAAAAAAAACCAAAGTCATTATGTTAGATATACCCTAGTCTCGACATTGCAATATATTTCCAAAATGATTTCAAACCTTATATTTCATCATTGATATTTGATATATTTATCAATTAGAATGCCGCAAAACACGATTTCAAACTTTATTTTTAATCACTGATATTTCATCTATTTATCATTTAGAACGCCGCAATGTGTAGCAGTAGTTATTGCGCCCTCTCAAAATTTATGTTACATGAAATCAGTATGCGTACCATCTCCATACCAAGGCACTCTTCCTGTTGTAGACGTATATGCTGAAAAGGAAGGTTTGTTTTTATCTAAATTAAGCATTAAATTCGATAGATACATTACATATTCAATGAAAAAAAAATATCAGTCTGTGTTTTGTCTCCAAGGAACCATTTCTGCTGTATCCATATATTCTGAAAAGGAAGGTTTGTTTTTTATTAAAATACTTTATTAAATCAAGGATTATATTCGATAGATACATGACATATTCAATTATACAATTTATCAATCTGCGTACCATCTCCATACCAAGGCACTCTTCCTGATGTATACATATATGCTGAAAAGAAAGGTTTGTTTTTATCAAAATACTTTATTAAATCAAGGATTGTATTGGATAGATATATGACATATTCAATGAACTAATTTATCAGTCTGCGAACAGTCTCCATACCAAGGCACTCTTCCAGATGTATACATTTATGCTGAAAAGGAAGGTTTGTTTTTATCAAAATACTTTATTAAATCAAGGATTGTATTGGATAGATATATGACATATTCAATGATACAATTTATCAGTCTGCGAACCGTCTCCATACCCTGGTCCTATTTCTGATGCATACGTATATGCTGAAAAGGAAGGTTTGTTTTATAAGAAAAAAAATATTTTATTAAATCAAGGATTATATTCAATAGATACATGACATATTCAATTATACAATTTTTCAATCTGCGCACCGTTTTTATACCTTGGTCCTCTTCCTGTTGTAGACGTATATGCTGAAAAGGAAGGTTTGTTTTTATTAAAATACTTTATTAAATTAAGGATTGTATTCGATATATACATGACATATTCAATGATACAATTCATCAGGCGCACCGTCTCCATAACTTGGTCCTCTTTCTGATGCATACGTATATGCTGAAAAGGAAGGTTTGTTTTATTAAAAAAAAACTTTATCAAATCAAGGATTGTATTCGATAGATACATGACATATTCAATGATACAATTTATCAGTATGCGTATTGTGTCCAAAGTGCTCTTCCTGCTGTATACGTAAATGCTAAAAAGGAAGGTTTGTATTTTATTGAAAATCAGGATGATATAACAAATATGATAGATAGATACATGAAATATTCATAAAACGATTTATTTTGTACTTTCCTTTGGTCGTGGAACCAAATTAATACGATTGTTTTAGGACAAATGATGCATGTAATGGTGATTTTTTTAATATACAAATATTATATTTATAGGACGGTTTACTTGTGTCAGCTTCAATGACGTTTCAAATACATTTAACAAGGGCCTATGCTAAAAAATATTCAACAAAACACATACAACTCTTATGATTGACAACATAAGTTATTTGTTAAAAAAAACGTCTATCGTTAATCTTGAATACTTAGTGACAAGAACCATTTTCTAAGGGATTGTGTTGATATTTCTATGCCTCGATCTGGATTATTATTATTATTTAAAAACAATGAGTTTTAACATCAGATTATAAAAAATACAATGCCGAAGTTAAAATATGCCTATATGAGTGTTCTGTGTGACAGTCTAAAGGACCCTTTTGAAACAAATGAGAATTTGAACAGATTTCAGCAGACTATGTGCTATAACCGGTAGTTCTATATGGGAGCCTGATAAGTTGCAAAGTGTAGGTGTTGCATGTATTTTTGAGTACTTTATGTCTCAATTTAGCTGCAATATCTTTATACATAGTTGTTAAATATATATTCTTATTTTAAACATATTTTTTTATAGTTCGCCATCAATCACTTGGTTTGGTTCATTTTCCGTATCAATATACGTTGGATGAAACCTCCCAATTTTTGTTTCCTTTTTAAAATACAGTGCTAAATATCAGTTTTTTTTAATGTGTGTGTATTTAACAGTATAACGCTTTGAAAACACATACATTTTTTTCCAGTTGATCATGAAGCACTTGGTTTCGCCCGTTTTCCCTTATCAAAATATGATGGATCAACTCTTTTCATATCCGGGGCTCATACAACGCCTGTCGATTGCTTGAAATTGTGTGAAGCAACGTTGGCTTGCAATGTGTTTTCATTCAGCAACACGCTGAATAAATGTGATATTTCGATTGGACGGGATGAATCGCTTATTGCTGAAAATACGGATTATGTAACATATCTAAAACGTATGTTTTGTCTGACTTAAAATAACTTTACGATTATTTAAGAATTATTTATTTATATGGATATGTTGTTAATATGATGAACAAGTTAATGATGTAATTGTTTTGATACAAAATATCAATGAGCTGTAACTTTAAGAATATTATTACTGTATAAATCACGAGCACTTAATGTCTAGTGTTATTGAAAACAAAACAGCAATGTTATGTTAATTTTCGATATTTCGAAACATGTCTTGCACACACAACTTTCAAACAATTAAATTACCTGTTACTAATTTCTTATTTCAGACAATATAGCAAGCCCAATATCGTTCAATATTCACACAGGATACCGACTGGACAATTGTGCCCTTGAAACAATAACCGTGAAGTTTCGCGTGTACTGTTTCCACGCATGTCAAAATAACCCGAATTGTCTGTCTGTCAATGTCAAAGGACTATCGACACACAGCTTTATATGCGAGCTGAGCAGCGGAGTAAAGAATTCTCAAGAATGTGCATTGGTTGAGGATGAAGCGTACATGTTGTATGAATTTTCACCATAACAATAAACAAATTTATTATATGGTCAAGATGCATCATTCAAAGAAATGATAACGACGGCTATGCTCTAATAGTATTGTATGTTACACCCGGACTATTTTCCGATTGAATCAAATTTTCTTTATAAATATATAAACGTGGATCAATTTTCAAATCGTTGATTTTGCATAAATCATTTTTTAACAAAGATTTTTTATAAGCAATATTTTCTATATTCTATAATTTGATTGTCAATAAAATCAAAAACAGTATATTATCGCACACCTTGACATTACAATTATTTGCAGTAACGGTTCTCCATATAATAAGTACAGTATTCAGATTCTATATTGGTATGTGTTTATTGCACTCAGGGATCAAATTTGATGCACTCAGCCTTCGGAGTTGATGCATACAATTTGATTAATTCTTGCAATAAACACCTAACGATAGTGATCCATCATAAGGTATTCCCATATTCTGATTATTTAAATGTTAAATATGACTTTTGCAGTACACATGCTATAAATTCGTATACAATGCAATTTTAACATTTGATAGGCACTTTTAATGATAATGATTCAACCGATATCAGACATAAAATCACATTGGCAAACAATAAGTGTCAACGTTTACACACAAAAGTTTACTCATACATAATGAAGGATTGCATAATGATTGATTATAATAAATATGTTTACCATCTCTGTACAAATGAAACATTATGGAACGACAATTGATGTGCAATTACATCTGTCTTATACAATTGCAATGTCAAGCTGTTGTAAATCTGCAATAATGTTAATGTGATTTTAATGTTAATGTTAATGTGATTTTAAGTGCCCTGATCTATGCGAGTATATTCTCCGACACTGTACAAGCAGTTTAGGTCACTAAAAGCACACTTTGTAACATAATAATATCCAAGTTATCCATTGAAATTTGTCGAAAAAGGTTTTTCAGGTGGGTTTTGAAGTATCCATAGCTTGCTGTTGCCTTGATGTCGGATGGTAGTGAGTTCCACAAACGTGGCCCTGCGAATGCGAACGCCCTTTCTTCGTACATTTTTGAGTTAATCTTAGGAACTACTAATGTTTGAGAGTCCAAGGACCTCAGGGTACGAGCTGGAACATACCGCACTATTAGTTCGTTAAGATAGTCGGGCCCGACTTGATGGTATGCGCGAAAGGTGAGAAGCAGTATCTTGTACACCACTCGCTTTTCAACAGGAAGCCAGTGCAGGTGGTAGAGTACGGGACTTATATGCTCTCTTCTGGGGGTTTTTGTCACAATTCTAGCAGCAATATTCATAATCCTTTGAATATTATCCAATCGGTATTTCGGTAGACCGTATAGAACTGCATTTGCGTAATCAATGCGCGAGGCAATAAGCGAATGCACTAGCTTTTCACAAGCCGATTGGGTGATGTAATCCCTGATCGCCGCAATTCTACGTAGATGAAACATAGAAACACTGCACACATTCGACACATGTTTAGCCATTGAAAGGGTGGAATCGAGAATAACTCCTATGTTTCTAGCACTTAGTGTTACCGGAATCACAGAACCACATACGCTTATCGTTGTGATATTAGGGAGGGGCTTGTTGCGAGGCGAAAAAACAACTACTTCCGTTTTTTCCTCGTTTAGTTGCAGCTTGTTAATTGTCATCCAGTTTTTGAGTTCTGTAACACACGTATTCACCGTGTCGAGAGCACGTTTGATATCCATATCATCTTCCAATGTAAAAGATAGATATTTGGTAGAGTCATCAGCATAGATGGAATAGCGTATACCGTGATTGCGAATGATATCCCCTACAAGGGATGTGTACATTTTATAGTCCTCAGCGCCGAGGACAGAACCTCGTGGTTCACCGGATTCCACTGCGATCGGGGTCGAGACGAAATTGTCAATCACGACGGATTGAGTCCGGCCTGAATGATAGTCTGAAAACCATCGAAGCGCAGTTTCGCGAATTCCAAGCCTTTGCTCCAACCTTGTCAGCAGCACCTTGTAATCCAGAGTGTCAAAGGCTGTTGACAGATCTAACATTACTAGAATCACACTACGCCTTCTATCGAGATCGGCTAATATATCATTTGTAATTCGGACTAAAGCGGCTTCGGTGGAATATCCGGGTCGGTAGGCTGACTGAAACTTTTCAGTCAACATATTGCTTGATAGATAGGGCTCTAATCTTGAAATGACGGCTTTTTCAATCACTTTGGATAGAGTTGGCAAGTTTAATACCGGACGATAGTTCTTTAGAGTATCCGGATCCAGGGTGTGTTTCTTTAGAGTCGGTCTGACGAGCGCATGTTTGAGACTTTTTTGGAAAGATCCACGTGCTAATGACATGTTAACTATGCGGGTTATTGGGTCTAGTAGTGATTCTATACATAATTTCAATAGATTTGTCGGAATAGGATCCAGTTCACAGCTTGCATTACTCAATTGCATGATAATTGCCTTGATTTCTTCTTTTGAAAATGGATCGAATTGTTCAAGGGATGATATGGCTTTCGGTTCAGCATCCGGAATAAAAAACACTATTGTTCAAATCTAGGTTGCACTTGATCTTTCTTATTTTTTCAATGAAAAATTCAGAATGGTGTAGAATGGTGGAGGGCTATGCCATTTGAGTTTTCATTTATCCAAGTTTCAGTTAAAAACACAAGGGAGAGTTCAGACTCAACAATTTTTTCAAGAATCGAATTGGATTTTCCATTGAGGGATTGGCAGTTAACTAGCGCAGTCTTAAAATCATGATTTAATGTTGGGATGGGTGCAGTTGTATCAATGTTGATAAGCACTCGAAGTTTTACAAGCTTTGGTTTTTTTATTCAAAGTCGCTCTGTTATTGTTTGCTTTGATAACCTGATTAATTCATTAGGGTTAATAACCATACCATTAGTGCATTCTTGTACTTTCCTAATCACATCTGATCGCATATTTATTCCACCTCTTTTACCCCTATGTGTTTTCCTATAGGGTACTGATCCATTTTGAAGTGGACCTGACCTTACAGAACTAAAGCACATTGTATCAAAAACAATAACAAGCATCAGAAAAATAGAACTGATTTGTCGTGTCATAATCCTACTATCAAGTATTTGACAAGTACTGTGTGTTTATTGAAATATTCCATAGAATTGTTCTATTTAAAATCAAAATTTTCTTCAAAATCCATTTTTATAATTCTACTTCAAAAATATATCCTTTTATTCTCACTATCTTAAATTTTAACTTCACGAAAATTCAGCTTGCTAGTCAGTTTTAAACCTTTAGTAGAATTAGAATATTTAATATTTTGTGAAAGGGCAGCTTACAGGTAGCGCACACAAAGATTTCTGTAAGCAAGTCTTCCAAGTTCTTTTGCCACGTAAACCAGTTTTGATAGGTTTGTTACTTTACACATTTAAATGAAAATTTTCTTTGACGTTAATTGTATTCAGTTTGTCATAAATAAGAGAAAAACATTATCACTGAAATTTGAAACGCATGATAACAAATGATTTTTTTTGAAGATTTGAACATATATTGTGCAACACCTGATTGGATTGTTAATAGGAAAGTCGATAATGTGGGGTTTTCAAATCAAGTTAACCATTTGAATTTCGATATGTCTATAATAACGAAATAATTTATTCATAAGATAAATGTCCTTCTAAAACAAATGCTTTTAACACATTAATTCAATAGAACATTTGTATTTATTACAGATGGTTGATGAATATGACTCTGTTTATTTGTGCCTCACGCAAAGCATCCCCCAGAGAATGAAAATTATCACGTTATTAAGGATGGCCTACATGACACATCACCCGTATTTTTGCAATGAGCAATTCATTTATGCGGGAGCAATTATGAGAGCAAAACTCCATTGTGGTTTTCAGTGTATTAGTGTAGCAAATATTAAAATTAAGAGTATAATTGCAAAAAGGGATATGAAAATGCTATATGAAAATTAACCATCGTAGAGTGAATTAGCTATTTTGTACGGACTGCACATATCTTATTTTAGTAATTTACTATTAAGATTAAGCAAAAGAAGGTGTTTTATGAAATATTATAAAGGCGTATTTTGAAATACACATTGACGGTTTAGTTATAAGATTTGCGGTATACGTGTATACGAGGATCAAACAGAATTTAAATAACGTTGCATTTTAAATTTATGGATTTTAAACGTTGGATCTGTATTTCTTAAAAAGCATAAATATGTTTGGGATTGCTTTTTTACTTATTTTTAACGGACATCTGGCTGACGGAACAACATACAGTAAGTAGATATTATGAAAAAGAATTTTGTATGTATTGGTACTTTTGTTTTAATCACATTTCATTACTAACTAGCAATAAATAATTATATAATTCAGCTTTTCCTTAATTTCTTATTCAATACAAAATAAAGAACATACGTAGCCTATTTCAAGTATAAATTTATTATTATAGGCACAATAATATACAAATATTTACGCAATTTATAAGCTTAAACGGACGACTTACTATACTATACGAATTTTGTATGTATTGGTACTTTTGTTTTAATCACATTTCATTACTAATTAGCAATAAATAATTATATAATTCAGCTTTTCCTTAATTTCTTATTCAATACAAAATAAAGAACATACGTAGCCTATTTCAAGTATAAATTTATTATTATAGGCACAATAATATACAAATATTTACGCAATTTATAAGCTTAAACGGACGACTTACTGATTTAAAGTTGTAAGTACATGCTATTCATAAAACAGAAAACCGAAGTAAATGCTAAAAAATAACATTGAAAGCACTTATCTTAGCGCTTAAAAAATACACCCGCAAAATGATATAATAGCTATCGTAATTTATTTATATAAAAAATATAATATTACAATAATAATAATCGAATACAACTTACGATTGCTTATTGAAACTGGGCATAATTTATGTGAATTTCGTTGTCTTTTTCATCACAGTTCACTAGCAAGGGAAACTCGCTATGCCAAAAACACAAAGCATTTACTCATTAACAGTTTGTTAATTCAGCAAAAAGGCATTTACCTGCTGAATGATATGGATAATCCGACTAAGAAAAGTACTATATATATATAAATACAGTACTCTATATAGCATGCTTATATACAATAGATAAATATAAGAAATAGTATTTCTAGATATAATGAGCCTGCTGAGAATGATATTGATGATCTGACTAGGGAAAGTACTACATATATAAATACAATACTGTATATAGCATGCTTATATACAATAGATAAATATAAGAAATAGTATGTCTAGATATTATTAAAGACAATGGCTTGTATTCTTAAAGTAACTTATACTGAAATTGGGATCCTTAGATAAAAATGACTCGTCAATTAAATACTAGAAAACACCATATTCTACATACATCGCCATATTTTGATATATTGAACATAGATAAACAGTATGTAAGTTAAAGAGATTAATTTGATTATTCTATTGAAATAATTATTTCATAGAAATATCATTCCAAAAGAAGACTTCAATACTCGGTTAACAACGCGAATTTTAAGTTTTAGACAATATCATGCACAATTCATAGCCAAATGTGTCCTTAAATTGGACCTTTGATATGTCGGGTGCCTTTTAACTATCCCAGTGTGTGAGCAAATAGGCAACTTATTTGGCAAACACTAATGGTGATGATAAGTCGTTTAATATTTAATGCATTGATGTGCAATTGTTTTAGACAACCAGGATGTAACTGCTTTTAATTGTGAAACTGCTAATACCATGAGATACAACGGCGTTAGTAGGCTCGGTATACTATAATAATAATTACATACCATCGTTATAAACTGTTGTGAACTAGTAAAATTCATTTGAAATTTGAAAATGCGAGATTGATAAATTAATCCTCTAATGGACATTTTATTCTGATAACAGTATTTTATCATTTCCTAAAGTGAATTTTTATATATAAAAGTTAAAGGAGTAAATCATAACCGAAAATATCTCCAAAATAAATTGGATCCCTGGTAGTTCAAGGTCGTTACATTATCACAGTGTGGGCGCAATTAGGACATCTATTTGACAAGCGCTAATGGTGATGAAACTTCGTTAATATTTAATGCAATTATTTGCAATTGATTTAAGGAAAAAACCAGGATGTTACTGCTTTGTATTATAATGGCACTAATAATGTTAATACAATTATAGCATTAATAAACAAACATTTCTTTGATAACTTTTAAGGCATTTTATTTCTATTTACTTTCAACTATAGGATGCCATTTGTTAATAAATGACATTTCAATTCGTGTACATATGTCCGCATGCCGTATGGAATAAAAGCCGACAATTAGCCTTGAAAATAATGAAAATATTGCTTGTTTACTAAAGAAGCATTTGTTAACAGAATGCAAGATAAATGAATGCATTTCTCTACCAAATGCGTATTTTCTACTCATTACAACAATTATGTTATCTTATAGCCTATGCATTTTAACATTTCTTATAAAAAAATGGTATATCATCCATTCAAATGGCTTTCTTAGTCAAAATCATATAAACTTTGTTAACCATGTATTTTACCAAACCAATCAACTTGATAACGAATATCCTTTTCGATTTTTCTGAATAGAAATAGTTTCAACGATATTGGTTTATTACATCAAATATGTCTTTGTGAAAAAACATAAACGGGATGCTATGGAGATGGTTTGAATTTAATGTCTGTGTGTTAAAGAAACATGTTTGGTTCTAGTCAATTGCAAACGGTTACATGAATACTTTTTTAAACAAGTACCATAGGCTAATGAATAAGAGGAAGCTAACAGGTATGATCCAAAACGCTGCTGCATACATTATTATCTTAACAACAGTTAAGAGTTAATTGCATTTGAGAAAAATCCATCCATTAAATTGATAAAAAGAACAAAAATAATATCTTATGAGCATTCGTTGTTAGGTCAAAAGTACTGCGCATCAAACCAAGCCTTCGAACATTTCACACCACTTGAACACTATGGTCAGGTCACTGAAGCTTCCCCCAAGGATGATAGCTGTTGGGACGAAGTAATTCACTTGATGGATGGGAAGAGCCAAGTTACTATACTCATCCACCGGAGTATATGCCGCCTCCTGTATATCATAACTTGTTTATTTTCTTTCTTTATTAGGTGACAAATACTGCGCATCAAACCATGCCTTTGAAGATTTCACACCGTTTGAGCACTATGGCCAGGTCATTGAGCCTTCCCCCGACGATGATAATGATAATCATTGGGACGAAAGTATCAATTTTGATGAAGACTGGGAAGGGAGTAGTGACTATGCCCCGCCTCCGGAGTATATGCCGCCTCCTGTATATTATAACTTTCATCGCCCAACATCAAAGAGATGCAGTTCATGTGTTGGAAGGTGTGGTGATGAATTCCAAGATAGATACCAAGTATGTTCTATGCTATATTCTAAACATGTTAATCTTGATTTTTATCATGAATTCGAGACTTACACCTATTTGGTTTTTACTGAACATTTTTGTTCAAAGTGGAAAATATAATTATGTCATGTTTTTATACTAGCAAATTAGCAAATACGATATTTGACTTGTAATAGAAACAAACGGAATATTTTGGTACTTTCATTGGATACTGACCCACAGAATACAATAAAAGTGTTATTTTTATTTTAAAGGCATGCTTATGTGATGCATTGTGTTTACTTCATGGTGACTGCTGTATGGATTTCACAACAACATGTCCAGATATTTTCACACAAGGCAATATAATAAGACATGAACTCAACATAACCGATACTGTTTTAACTACGGAATGTAGACTTGGACGCCCTTTAGTAAACTTTTGTGCACATGATGTTAATGCATGTAGGACTGGACTTGTTGCTTTCGATGACATTCCCGTAGCAGATACTAAATCAGGTAAAAACACAGTATGTATTATATTTTATAGACATTTTGATGTGTTTTCTATATGATTAACAAAACCACTAACAACATAAATTTATTCTAAAAAGATTTGAGAGAAAAAGTAATACTAATTCAAAAGTATGATAATTGCATTATTTGAATGCCAACGTCGCCATTGTAAATTATATCATTTAGTTATATGTCAAAATTTATTATTACTTAAACTTTGGTAATAATTGTAATTCGAACAAAATAAAATTTATATTGATTTAAATTGATATTGAGGGCAGTCCTCTAGCAGTCATCAACTATTTAAGCCATCCATATTTATCATTCAAATGTGTATTTCTGATGTTTAATTCATATAATTGTTTCAGGCGTCTATTTCACAAATGCCAAATGCGCAGCCTGTAACGATGTGACATCCATACAAGTATGGCCGATTGAAGTCTTGGTAGATTGTATCACTTTCTATAGATCCCATGGTTTTCATCTAACATCAGAGTTTGTGTATGACCTCATATTTACGGGAAAATGTCCTTACTTTATTGACCCACCGGATTCGTCATACAGAGATTGTTCAAGAACACCGGTAAAGATATGTAAGCCAGACTGCTCAAATACAAATCTTATGGAGGCATGCCTTACCAATGGGACGCAATTGATGAAAATCAACGGTGACATATTTGCGAATAAATATTGCGCATTGTGTGCTTCAAATAGTGACATTTCTGAACCGATGATATGTTACAGCAAGGAAACGATCACATCTCCCGAAAGTAATGGCCCTTCCTTTTCTCTTTTGTTTACATTCAACCCCTCTGCTGATAGCGGGGTTTCGTTTTGCGACGCTGGAAATGAGTATCAGAGTGTAAACGCGGGCTGTCAACCAAGTACACAATGCCCGCCCGGATCTGGATTTATACACCCGGAAGTAGGTTGTCAAGAAATTAAATGTTATCCGGCATATGATTATTTCTCACGTAAAGAGAATACGTGTGTACCTGATTGTAATGAGGGTGAAATGATAATACAAGGTAAATGTAGGTTCTTCGGATGTAGTGATTCATATACTTTTATTAATGAGTTTGTAGGATGTTGCCCTAATAGCAGTGTAGTAATGACTAGTGATAATGTGCTTACATGTTTCCAATTAGTTGGTGTCGAAAATGTGACTATTTCACACACAGAAGTTATGTCATCTTTTCAAAATGGGCTCAATATCGAAATCATGCTACCGTTTAGTCAAGTTTTGTTTCCAATAGACACGATATTTGAATATATGATAGACACATCTCAGTTTATTCGTACATATCTATTGGATGCCAATGAAACACCCATGGCGGTTACTATTCTGGCTTATACCGGCGATTTCATTCATGTGACCATAACTACTAATTCAACCCAACTCAATGGTGATGAATATTTTATGAGCAATATTCGAATGCATTTAGAGCATTTCGACTGGTACCAAAACACTCTCGAAATTTCTGTCAGCAACTTAACTAATTACGGAATGACACAATTGACGTGTCCTTATATCATTGTCAATTGGACCCAGTGGGAAATTGGGGATAAAACAGTGTCATTAAAAGGCCCTAATGCTGTATTACATTATGACGAATTCACAATTAGGAATATGGAATTGCTTGTTTGTTATGATGCACTAAATGCTACAATGTCACATTTTCCTATTGATGCTTATGGCGATAATGATGAAACACGAAATATGATATTGGGAGTTCTTACATTAATATGTATGAGTCTATCAGCAATAGGACTGATAATCCGAATAATTGGTCAATTCTTTATTTCCGATTTTCAAACATTTCCTATGATACTCCAATGTGTATTTTGCGGTGCATTACTTTTATCAAATATCCTTTTTCTATTTCTTTCTCTAGTAGAAATAGGAAGTACCTTTTGTACAATTTACTCTATATGTATGCATTATGCGTTTTTATCTTCATTTACCTGGATGAGTATTGTGTCATTTGATATGTTCCGAGTATTTAGCTCAATCAGCAACCTAGATAGATATGCAATCAAACCAGGTTGGAAAGTAATGATACGTTACCAACTTATAGGATGGGGAATACCCTTTCTTTTAGTATGTGTAACGATTGCTGCTGATTTGCTCTTGCCCACACCGTTAAACCTGAAACCGAAATATGGACAAGATAATTGCTGGCTATCCCCTAATGGCTATGGTGTATTAATCTATTTTGGTGCACCCGTGTTTATACTTATTATTTTCAATTGCATTATTTTTGTTGCTACCTCGGTTGCTTTAAGGAGCGCATTTAAACAGAGCAGGGCAATTCGTGACAACGATAAGCAACATTGGAAAGCTTATGTCAAATTATTTGTTGTTATGGGATTCAGTTATATCCTTGTCTTATTTACTCCTTTCTTTGATCATATAATTTTGTGGATTTTCATCATAATTTTGAATGCTGGTCAGGGTGTGTTTTTATGTATTGCGTTTGTTTGTAAAAGGAAAATAGTCCAAGGCTGCACGTCGCATCAAACTCAGAAAATTAAGGATTCTTTGAAAAGTCAAGCAACACAAAATACATCTATTGAATTAAAATGCTGATATAAATATTATACTTCATGTGTTATTTCGACATGGATAATCTTTTATGACTGTGCAAACTGTTTTGTTAAATGTTACAAAATAAATAAAAACAATCCAGGTGCGTTTTATGTACGAATAAAAGTATGACATAAACAGTTCAAACATCAACCATAAACATGCTGATTTGCATACAGTGATAACTTTACTTTCTATTGAGCATCACGGTAGAAACATTGTTAATATATAAATAGAAAATTGCATGCAATTATTCACTTTGTTCATGTGCAATAGTAGTTGTGATATTAGTTATTTGTTAATAGACTAATAAAGCCAGTTAAAAACTTTTAACACATGTATTTTGTCATTTTACAGAAAAGATTCTTGGATATTGGAAATTAATGGCAATTGTTGCTTGGTTTTCCTGTGTTGTTATAATTGGGATGCAAAACCACTGCTGTAATCACACAAAACAATTATAAAACATGAGAAAATAAATAGACACTAAGGGGGCTGAAACGCACTTATTGAACGCAAACTATAAGGGTTTTGGTTTTTAAAATAAATCCAAAGACAGCATCTGGTAGTAAAAAAACCTGCATAAATGCAAATGTTATTGGTTAGTTAAGAAGAAACATGGAAGAGGAGTTCATCTGTAATATCATAATTGAAAAAGATAATGTCTTATTAAGACTCATAATAACAGCATTCATCGGGCAATCTTGACATAATCATGTTTCAGTTGCAAAGCGTATATGTGAATGATACATTGTACCCTGATATGCGACTATTTGTGTGATGAAGGTTTAAATTAAAACCACTACTTTGTCTTTCAATTACACAAAACAGCTTGAGATCTCACAATTGAATATTTTCCGAAACTTTGGTATCTTTGTCTATTTTGGGCAAAATTCAATTCTTATAATTATCTAAATTAAGAATATAGATAAACAAAGAAACGTTACTAACAATGAAGCAAATCTACTTTACGCTTCAAATTTTAATGTTGAATCAGTAATTCTAAGAATACACTCTGTACACACCTCTAATCAAAGCATAACAAATTGGCAAAAATACATTCGTATGGAAATCACATATATGATTATGGCAATGATTAATGTAGTTATTAAGGAAGTAAGGATATGCTAATCAATATTTCTACACATTTGACCTATATACAACGCTATTCTATACATGTGTGGATGTTATTCTGAATTCAGACATTTGACAAATAGCTGAGCAAATACAAATTATACTGAGCAAATACAAATTATATAGAAGGTAATCCGAGTGCAATCCAGGTATGTTTTGAATCAGGCTTAAGATATGGTTTGGAATTTTACAAGCTTTAGAATATTCCTCAAATAAACATTTGCTCAGATTTGAAGTCAAGCCAATTACCCTGGTGCGTCTTCACATGCTATTTTAAGCATGATAAACAGCCATATAATTTTTCACATATTATTTACCTGGTATCTTAGGCCTAGTGTAAATACAAAATCTTATGACTATGAATAAACAAGGTATAATTGGCATTTGTCGTCATGTGCCGCTTACACAAACTATTTGCTATTCTGTTTTCAAAATCAGCATTCGACACAGACTGCTTGATGTAATATCTCAAACCTAGGAAAGAGGATAAAACATCAGGATGAGAACTCATTAAACATTTTGGTCAAACATATTTGTTTGTGTAGCGGGCATCATTACAAGTAAGCAATCAATATCTTTTTCGTTTTAAATAAAATATGTATGTTTTTTAGAATAGATTGAAATGATATCAAGATTAACTGTAATAAATATTCTATGGATGCATATTATGAGTTTATTTATGATATCTATGTTTAAGTTAAATATTCTATTGTACACATATTATGTTTGAAATTATACATTACAAATCACAAATTGTAAAACTTGGAGGTATAACCCAAAATCTAGACAAGATTTATCATATAACGCCGTGCATGAAGTAGACACTTACACTTTTTTTAAAGAAAAAAATGCCTACTCAAACGTTAAATCATTTAAAAGACAATGGAATAAATATTTTTGTTTTTCATTAGGTATTCTCATCAATATTTATTTTTTTTATTTTTCAGTATTTAAATTTTTTATTCTTTTCAAACCTCGAAAGAATCCGTTATTTTATAATTTTGGGTTGCTCTAAATTTGATTTAAACAACTTATAAAAACAACAGCATATAATTTTGTCCTATAAAATAATTTCAGAATACCTAGGTCGAATTTGCAATTCTTTGTTTAATATTCATCTTGTATTTTTTAGTTTCAGTCACACACGATCATGATCGTATTTGTTCTGTCATTCACAAAACACAAAATGACTGCTATCATGTGACTGATACTATTTCCCAGTGTATCTGGTATACAAATGATGTACCCTACACTGGATGGTTTAGATATGACATATTTTTACATGGTAATCAGGATTTGCGAATCGGAAATGAATCTACATGTGGAACACACGAACCAAGATTACACGCGTACTTCAATTCTCCAAGTAAAAATTGTCTGAATAATGAGTATGTTAGTTTATGTAACAAAACAGTGGTTTCGATTACTATATCTACATATGATGATAATGAACATGAAATAATCCTGAATAGCACAAACATGGAAAATTCTATTTATCGCGACGTAGTAAAGATGCAGATAAAGTACAACGTTTCAACCTTTTGTTGCAATAATTTGACAATTACTCCATTTCTGATACCATTCTCAGGTAAGCATTTACTATTACATTTACATTACAATTTAGCAATTCAATAGCAAATAATAAAAATAGTACAACAATTGTATAGAAATGTATATATTATGAAGATTCAGGCGCTCAGGATTTAAGTGTCAAGGGGTCAAAGTATATGCACAACCCCTAAACTGAGTGTGCTAAATAAACCACTTAAGTACCAGACACAGCTCTGAACCTGAATATATCTGTATTTCCTAACTACATGGAAACTTAAAATTTAAATAGTATTTCATTAAACACTTTTTAAAAAGCGAAATGTGGTTTATGTGACGACAAGCAAATATTTTTTATCTAAGAAATCAAAAAAGTTCATTGATACTTACTTATCTTTATGCACACGTCGAATACATTTTATATCATGTTTCATTGTTGATTATATTTAAGATGATTTCCATGATATTAACAAGAACGTTATCTTTTATCTAATGTTATTTTATTTTTCTCAAAAAAGTAAAAATTAATTTCAGTTAATCATATAACCTTAAATCCAAAAAGACGATACAAAACAACATTATTTAAGTAAAAATAATTACTTGCTTGACATGTAGTTTAAAATAAAATATCTATAAAAATGCTGTCTAAATTTATCCATGGAATATTACATCAGGCTATTTCAATACGAAATCATTGTTTCCTACAATCAACTAATTTCTATATCTTTTTAAAAACGATATGCCCTAATTATGAACATGAAAACTGTGTATAAATAATATATATCGATAGATAGTTTTCCTTAACCCACTTAATCCAATAAAGCACGTTTTTATCAATGAGGTTATTGTGGTAATTCAATATAATAAATAATTTGCAACATCTTGCGATTTTTATGGATGAATTGTTTCATTATATATGAATTTCGGATTTAGAATGCTATCACCAAGAATATAAATGTATCGATCATATAGAGAAGTACGTACTAAATATTGTAGTTTTTTACAGTTAAGAAACTTCAGTGGGTTGTTCAACAGCTTTACTTTGTCGATGGATATGGAAAGGAATATAGCACTATACGTGATACCAACTATCTTTCAAAGAAAAAACGTATGTGTTTTATGCTTTGCAGATGTGGATAATTGTTTTGCATAGTATAATATGTTCGTTTATGAATAGGCATTTGATACATATGCATTATTACTTTGAACAAACATCATTCAGCTTTCATTCTGTTTTTTATATTGAATTTTACATTAATGTTGATATCCAGAAGATGTTCCTTTTTCCGTCGAAGAAAGCTCAATAATCATCATAGGGTCTTTTGGGAGTGTACTCATTTTGTGGTTGATCATTGCAATTATCTTCAATATACACATGGCTGTTTCACAAGGGATCAAGACAAGGAGATGTTTTCTTTGTCTTTTATTTTGTGGATTCAGACTGCTTAATTGTGGCATAAAGATAAAGAATTTCGTAAAGATTTTGATTTTAGTTTCCATAGTTATAATTATTATTTCTTATTTTTTGGTTATTCTATTTCCAGTCATCATAGGTAATGTGGTGTTGATAATCACACTAAACTCTTTCAAGCTCATTCGATTCCTCCATAGGGCTGCACTCATCTTATCTATAACAATTCCGGCAATTATATTGAGTTATTTCTTGATAAAAAATATAAGGTATCTATCTGTTTAATTTTGAATTATTGCATAAGCAGATGGATAGTAGCTAACTTCCTCTGTCATTAAATAGCACCGTCAATTGTTCTAAGATTAACCTAAGATTTTATAAAATGGTTAATAGACAACAGATTAACCTAAGATTTTATAAAATGGTTAATAGACAACAGAGCAATTAATTTGTCCGTTGAACAAGAAATCAAATAATTGATATCTCATTTCAAAATCATATTTCTTTAAACCTAGTATAACATATGCATCAATATTAACATAATACTAATGAAAAACTAATTATTTGATTGTATTTTAGAGCGATGGTAGCCGAGATAATTAACAGAAGAAAACGGTTGAAAAATATAGCGGAGTGTTCATTAAAGGAATATATTTTCAACGAGGCCCATAGATCAGATATGATTCGGGAGCCGTTGGACTTTGCGCTGTGCAACGGTGCCCCTGAATGGATCCTTGCTACCAAATTAACTTCATCGTCTCAATTGCTTCCCAATGTTCTTTTTACTATTTTACGTAATAATGATGTCAGAACGATGGAATTTGTAGCAAAAATGGAGATAGGTTTGCACAATCTCCCCTTCAAACTATTACCAGTTTTTCATGATAATGCTTCAAAATAACAATATCACAATGCTCCATTTCATAAATAAGCTAGTTGAATATGGGCTAATTCCTTTAGATGAAGAGGAAGTGACCAATCTTCTTCGTGGATGTTCACAATGTTCACTTGAAATCAAAAATGAAATGGACAGGATTTTTAAAATGACGTCTTTAAGATGTTATCAAAATATAAATGAGCCCAGTACGTCGATGTACAGAGCTAGTTCTATCAAAAACGAGCCAACAGCAAACTCAATTATTAATCCACATTGTTCAAGACCATCGGAATTGACTGTTGATTCTGTAAACACAGTTATTGAGCGTGTTTTAGGCACACCTTCAGAGGAATCGAAAAACATAACTCAAGCAGTATCTTATATGATAGATATGTATGCCGAGGCATTAGAGCAATATGGATATGACCCACTTGATATGACCATATTGAAATGCAAACCACAATTAGTGGGAAGCGCTATTGAAGGAACTCGGTTCTACCCCAATGAATATGACTTTAAGTTGATTTTCGAAAATTTGTCAAAGTATTTCGATTTTTATACAGTAAACTCAATTATGAAGGGTCAATAACTTGTAAGCCATCAATAATAAAGGAGACTTTCGGTCATCATTATGTCCTTGAATATATTGTTGCCGATATACGAGTTTCAGAATGAAGGCTTTCACAACCTATTGCAGGAAGCATTCGAAACGAACAAGAACGCCATTCAAGAGAAATGTAATGCAAGAGGCTATATCATCGATATCCTTGATTTTCAAATAGGACGATCGTATTCGTTTATACATGTGGTATGGAATGGGGAACAATATCAAAACTTGAACATTAAGATAGATATTGTTCCCGCGTTCCCGTTCATTGACGTGATACCGATCTCCTCAATACCAGACCAGCTTTCCAAATAAGACTCAAATCATTATATATCTATCAAGAGTGAATTCGCTAAAGCAAAGTATACGCTTTCGCTTTCTATGTGGGAAAACGAGCTCATCAAAGGCCTTCCTGGGCCGATTCGCCTTGGTTACAAACTGGCTAAGGCTATGCGAAACAATGCCTTTCTTGCTCCAATCATTCCGCTTCTCATCAAATTAGGAGTATGTCATGACATAGAAGACTTTATTACATCTTATCAGATCAAAACTTGCCTATTTTTCGTTCTTGAACGAGATGAGAAATCCAAAAGTTGCGTGACTAAATTATGTACATGCGTGAACGATCAAACGGATTATCAACCCGTCGACGATCGCAATTTCGTTGACTGGGCAATCGCAATTTTTACAAAAATGCGATAGTTCATAACCAAAGGAGAAAACCGAGCGATTCCACATTTCTTCTTGGAGCAGCGAGTCTTCATCGCGAACACACCATTCCGAAAGACACTCTTCAGTTGTGATAGAAAATTTGGGGACATTGAGCTCATCTGCTGTCGTAAGCAGAAAACCATGATTCTGGTTATTGACCAGATTTTGCGTATACTCACAACAACAGTCTGCCAACGCCGAGGGGCTGCAATCTATGGTTTAGAATATGCCACTCTTAGGCTATCTTTGTGGTTGGCAGTGAAATTATTCTTGACAGTCAAATCGCACTTAACTTGAGAAAATACCAACTTTCAATTCATTTCGATGACACATCGATTAATGTTGATTAATCATCTGAAATTGAATACTCTGATGAACCTATTTTATGACTCTTTGGTGATGATGGGTAAACTTCGATTAATTACTCATAATTAATGATGTTCTAATGCATAAAATATTTTGTTCATATTTCGCACACGATTGCACATATTGAACAGTTCTTGTATAAAAGCACTACATAAGTATAACATAACATTTAACTGATGTTGGGCATTTTGTCATAATTATTATGCCTAATTATTAGTTAGTTTACTATTCAGTAAAAATGTTATAGATGGATAGATAGATAGATATTGTTTGACACATCATTGACATATAATTGTTTGTACATAGGTATCCAGATAGTTGGTGTATATCTACACTTGTTTTCAGTATGTTTATCATTATTTCATGTGCTTAATTGCTTTGTCGTTGCATAAATTAATTTATTACATGGATCGGGATAAATACAAGGTGACATGCGGGATGACATATTGTTTTACAGATATCACCTAGGACCCAAAATTGCTTATTTTGAACAGGTGTTTTTACAAGGTGTTTTTTATGTGTCAAAACCAATAACTATCATAGAAACTATTTTTAATTTATGAAAATAATTAATTTACGCGTAAGTTTTGATTAAGTGATGAACTCAAAATGCGGGTGAATAAATTCGGGCCCTATTGGAATGTGAAAATCCTAGAATACGGTTCCTTTGTGTTAATGTTTCAAAATGGCGATTTGGGAATTTCCCAGAACAAATTTGTTGACATAATTGCTAAGGAAGTCGCGCATTAATATTTTAAGTAAAACACAAGTTTTTCGCAAGTTTTGGAAGAGCAACATGATGAAGAATGTTGAAATCTAGGTTTAAAACCAAATGTGTGTCTTATTTGAAATAAATATAAAGTTGATATTGATGAAACGATTGTCATAAGGATCAAACAATTATTTGTAACTTTTGAACAAATGAATTTATTGCTTAATTTGATTTAAATAAAAAATGCAATGAAATCAAAATTTTACAGAGAATCATAAATTTTCTTTAACATTAGTATTACAAATGTACAACTTTGAAAGAATGTTAGGCATTCTTAAAGATAATGATGACTAACGATATACCTTGATATATAGATATGTTTGTTAGTTTTTCAAACGGCAATTACAGAAACAAGCAAAACAAATTTAACCATCAGATTTAAGTGTTCATTTATCAATTTTTGTTTGAAATGTCCTTTATTTGGAAATGTTTTTTTGGGGGCGAACTGATGTGGAAGTGAATAGTAGGGTTATTCATTGTTGCCCCGTTGAATAATCCGCACATCATACTTGAGCTTGATAAGTTCAACTGTGATGGGATGCTCTGTAAGCAAATCAGTTGCCCAGTATCATTCCTATGTGTTTTGGTCGCGCTTGCAGTCGTGGGCAGTGATAAAGTTGAGAGCGAAAGGTGCCCTGGCTCCGCAATTTCTCCATAATGGGGTTCCGCAGGGGAGAGTGCTTGGACCTCTGACCTAATTGATTGGCCAGTTAGCACTTTCTGCATTTCAAAGTGCTGTTTTAGACGCTTTGGCATACATTCTTGTGGCCTGTTATATTTTGGATGAGAGTAAGTGGAATATTGGCTTGCAGCAAACGCTCTGCAGATGTCTTTCGAGCACTGTGATTTGTCTTTCTACCGGAAATCTTAGCGGCTTCGGCCATCGTTTTCATGAAATTGCCGATGAGGTGCAGATTTGTACCATTTGCGAGGATCACTGCCATCGGAATTGTAATTTACGGCTAGGTAAAAAGGTGCGTCATCTTTCAACATTTTCTCGGGTCGATGTTGAGAGAATTTTCTAAATAAAGTAACTGGGCATCGGCTTCTATCTTCCTGATTTTCGTAGGCTTTTGGAGTTATCTTTCTAGTTCCACCGCTCTCTCCTGTGCGTGTTTTGTCTGTCGCTCATGAAAAGCAAGAAATTATCCGTGTTCATCAAGCCCTATTTCCATGTCACCCAATTTCATTTTTCGTGCTTCGTCGGATCCTCTTAATCCTGAAACAATGAGAATGTAAAATACCATTAAGTTATGTTTTTTATTCAAATCTAATCCCAAACCATATACCATGCAAATTTATCACATTTACTGACGCATGACGCAATTATAATTGTACTATAGTATTCATCAAGCACCTAAAATATAGAATCTTCCAACTGCATAAACTACAAGCATTATATAACGCGATTTAAACTCTTGGAATATTATTGAAATATTATATTTTAAGCACAAACTTGAGCTTACCCATAAGAGTGGTTGTTAAAAACCACAGAGCTCGTTGCAACGTAACGGGCGAAGAACTTACCAAAAAGCCGGTTGACCATAGGATCTCTTCTTCTTCAAAAGTAATTTTATCCGTAGCATGTTGTCTGTTACCATAACATCGGCTTTTTAAGTCTTTTCTCTTGGCCCTCAATGTATCTTTGCTCGGAATTCATCTGAAGTAACGATGTCGTACGGATATCCATGTTGTTTGAGGTATCTGGCTATACTCCTAAAACATAAAAAAAATGAAAACAAAACCGTTAGTTTGTATGTTTGAACGTTTAGTAAAGCTTGCATATTGAAGTGAAATATGTCTGTAAAGAACTAAAAGGTATTCATGGTATTTCATAACAGTCGCAATTTATTTATGCCTACTTATCAGTACAAATAAGCTTTCTTTATGATTAAGAACAATCGATTGAAGTGAATAATTACCTGTGATAGCTTGTTATCGTGTCAGGTTCGTAGTCTTGGCCGGTCTTCTCTTTTTTAAGTTCTATTAGAAATTTTCCAATAAAAGGGTCAAGAATTTTTGGTGGCAGCTGCTCGGGTCTCCGATTTTCGCCTTGGTCGAGAAGAAAACGGAAAAACCTGCCTGATTCACGTCGAGTTTTAGATGTAGTATTTGGATTTTGTTGATTTTTACAAAAATCTAAAAGTTCATCTTCGATATTGTTTTCAGGAGTATCGATGCGTCCGTTGTGATTTTCATGAGATGTACTTGGTCTGCTCGATACTGTACTTTGATCCTCATTTTCTTGCTTGATTTTATAGGAGCTTTCGACAATTTTACAGTGCAAAATCACTCAATCATCGGAAAGGAAATCATCCCATGAAATATGGCTATTTTGAACACTTGAACAAGACGCAGCCATATTGCCAAGGAAAACAATGAATGTCCGGAAACACAATGTAAACAAACCGAATCACTCATATTTTGGCTGATGGGAGAATCCCCAAAAATGAATTGAAATTGATAAATTTTTAATGTGGAAAAATAATAAAATGCATTAGTCCATGTAATAAAAACAATACTACAATTCGTGACGAGTGAAACCTGTCAATTCTCCTCGGGGAAGCAAAAAAAAACTATTTTTTTGCTTCCCCTCGGAGAATTGACAGGTTTCACTCGTCACTCATGAAATATTCCCTG
>LQRL01179765.1:6660-18356 GCA_001703475.1 Hydroides elegans | reverse complement strand
TATCTATCTATCTATCGATCTATCTATCTATCTATCTATCTATCTATCTATCTATCTATCTATCTATCTATCTATCTATCTATCTATCTATCTATCTATCCATCTATCTATTTATCACGTCTCCTCTAGATATCCAGAACTCCTTTGTCAGATTTTGAATGCAATTTTGTTCCACCCTCTAGGTCCTTATCGCGAACAACGGCATCGCGGCGGTGAAATGCATGCGCTCGGTGCGCCGCTGGTCGTACGAGATGTTCAAGAACGAGCACTCGATCCGCTTCGTGGTTATGGTCACGCCTGAGGACCTCGAGGCTAACGCAGGTGAGGCGCGAAATATAAGAAAGATTTTGATGACCGAAATTGAGTGTTAATCGCAATTCAGACTTATCTTCTACACACTTCACAGCAAAATTCTCTGATAATGCTGTGACAGTCACACAATCAATCAAACGCTACGAAAAGAAAATATAGGAGTTAAAATATCACCGACTATATTGATTTACAAAATTTCTATTTCGTAGCGATCGCTGGAATACATGGCACGTCATTAGCAACATTTACCTCTTACCGCTGATGAATTGCAAGAATTCAATACGATGACCCCGTCATTATAAATGTTAATCATTGTTGTTCCTAATGATTAAATCAATTAAATTTATGCGATGACAATTATTCAGTAGTTTGTCCGATTCTATTGGGACTAGTTAGTCCTCCGCCGCCGCGTTAGCGCGAAGCGGAGGACTATAGTAATCGGTACTGTCCGTCCGTCACTACAGCAAATGATTGAGCTATCAAAAAAAAAAAAGTTTTTTATATGTTTCAAAGGAATTATAAGACCAATGAATCATGTCCGTCTGTCCGTCTCTCCGTCTGTCCGTCTGTCGACACCTAGGTGCACTACGGACGAGTGCTCGCTTATCACTCGATGGATTTTGTTTTGATTGGCACATGGAACGAACATATATTGGAGCTGTGCTTAGGCGTATTATTTTTGAAAATTCTCAAAAATTGGAATTTTGGCGATTTTTTGAAAAATGGTGATTTTCGGGGCTAAGCGTTATTATTGGTGGTAGTTTGTACGGACGGGTGCTCGGTTATCCCTAGATGGATTTTGTTTTTTTTCTGTGGCACATGGAACGAACATTTATTGGAGCTGTGCTTAGGCGAATTATTTTTGAAAAATCTCAACAATTAGAATTTTGGCGATTTTTTTTTGAAAAATGGTTATTTTGGGAGACTAAGCACATTAAGAAAGATTGATCGTATATCGTGATGTTTTGCGGATAACGAATACGTAAGGAAAACGTTGTGAGAAAGGCGTTGTAAGAAAGACGTTGTGAGAAGGACGTTGTGAGAAAGACGTTGTGAGAAAGACAATCCTTCGTTGGATTTTTGTTGATGTTTTAATTTCGTTTCCCATGTTTTTTTTTTCACTTTTCAACTGTTGTAAAAGTAGCGGAGGACTTAATCAGTTTCACTGATCTACTTGTTATAAAATTGTATTTTCGTAAGTGTGTTTCTTTCCATTCCCTTGAGAAATAATTTGGATATGGATCCGTGACACATTTGAATAGGTGTTGTTATAACCGATAAGAATAACGATAAAAATAACAAACAATCTGAGATTTGGTTTTTCAATCAGTGAAATGTATATGTGAAGGATTCATGTATTTATGATTATAAAACAGTTTTGTCTTTAAAAGCATTGATATGAATAGAAAAACTTTAAATTGTTTGAAACTTTACACTCGAATGCGGATAATTGCACAAGGTCATTTTCATAAAATGCCAACTCGTTCATTCAATTAACAATTTAAAACTGGTCACGCATGTTGTGAACTTGCTTCAATTTGCCATTCGTCAAAATGTTAACCTTACCAATCATAGATGCCTTTCTCAAATAATGGACACTTCCAATTTGTCTCATTTAATCGACATCCTGCTATTTAACCAATATGAATATGGTCAGGGTCATTGTTTTTAAGCAGTACTTTAGATAGGTCAATATCGATTCCCCTATCATTAACCTTTTACCGCTAGACTAGTTCTAGTCAATACTAGACTAGATAAATGACCATGTGCTATGTGCTGTGTTTAAAGTTATATATTCTTTACTCTATAGACTCTGAAGTGAAAATGAGATCTAAATAAAATAATTTATTCTTTCCGCTATTACCAAAAGCATGAAACATCAAAATATTGGCTCATTAGACCTATTTAAGTAAAATAACGACAAGTGTCCGTTTTTTGAAAAGTCCATTTTTATCCAAATGCAATGCTTTGACTTAACCGCACATTCTAATTCTAAAGAATTGAATGGTTTTGTGTTAAGCAACTTGAAGTCAAATAATTAAGTTGATCCGAGACAAAGAATCATTTAGATATACAAATGACTGGTCTATTCAAGGTCAAAGTCAAAAGTTCGTAAAAAGTGTCCATTTATTGAAAATGGACTCTATGTTTGCCTCTTCTATGTTTCAAGATGTGGCTTCCTTAGCAAACTGTAGTAGAGGGGTTGGGTGGGGGATCCGAATGGGTCGCACACTTAAAATACATCCCAAATGTCAGTTATGAAAATAATTAGTTTGAAAACCTATTGATCTAAATGTTTTTGCAGGGTTCGAAATTCCCAAGGGCCATTGGCCTCCAGATTTTCCGAATGGCCCCGACTTTCTGAAACCCCTACATTTAAATAAATATTATATATATTCAAGCTTCCGTGTTTGGTTGGGGCCCCCGAGTCTTTAAGGGCGGGGCCCAAATGGCCTCTCTAAAATCGAATTTTGAGCCCTGTTTTGGTATCAGCCTTTTAAAATATTTAGGTATGAAGAAGATTATCCTTAATACTACATATAAATGCATCATTTTCCATATTGATTCAAGATGATTCTCAAACAATCAATATTGACATGAACCTTAATACTAAAGCTGGTCAAACATGCAATTACGATACTTGCCTAAAATTCGACCCACATATTTTTCATCGCGTCCTAAAACACAATAATACATTCAATTTCATGCTATCATCCTTGTTGCAGAATACATAAAACTGGCCGATCAGTACGTGCCCGTTCCCGGTGGAACCAACAACAACAATTACGCCAACGTCGATCTCATTGTGGACATTGCGCGCCGCACCAAAGTTCAGGTAAGAAAGGACGAAAACTATGGACGGGTTCCAGATGAAAAGGGTATTAAATTAGCATTCAAAACTGACATATAAGCTATAAGCATATACATCTGGCAAATATCAGATGTATCCAACAAGTACAATGTTTATGAATATACATAAATCATTATAATAATAAAATCTTAAGGTCAAGGTAGTTAGTTAAGATGACAAATAATTGGCGAAAACATATTATCCTACTTCTTTCATTTTTCAGGCTGTATGGGCTGGTTGGGGTCATGCGTCAGAAAACCCAAAGCTGCCAGAACTTCTGCATAAATCAGATATCATTTTCATAGGTAGGCATGTTCTTCTTTTATATATCTTTCTCGTAAGAAAATTAACTTACTACACTCAAGGTACCCCTATAAATCATCACGATATATAACTATTAAAATATTAGATTCGTATAACTCCTAGTAATTGATGTGTTTATTATCAACTCTTTAAATAGTTCCGTTTTTGTTTAGAGGCCTATTTATTTTCACATCGAAAGGAAATCGTGTATTTGAAAAATAACTTCACCTTTTCTAACCAGGTCCAAACGAGAAAGCAATGTGGGCTCTCGGCGACAAGATCGCGTCGAGCATCGTGGCTCAGAGTGCCGGAGTTCCATGTCTACCCTGGAGCGGCATGGGGTTGACGGTGGATTTCGAGGAAGAGGACCTCAAGAAGGGAAATATTGTCACGGTGCCCGATGACATATACGCGTGAGTGTTCTAGTGTATATCTGATAATTTGATCGCAATTAGAATATAAAAGCAAATATGGTAGCCTAAGCCATAATAAGTCTGGTAAATTTTAAAATTTCGTCAAAGAATTGATCGGTTGTTTGATAAAATGAAGAGATGTCAGTCTAGAATAAATATTGATTTTTTTTCATTGAACTTCAATCGATATCTTATTGTTCTTCAAGCCAAAGAAGTAAAACACCAAGCAAAAAAGACCTCACACTTAAACGTCCCGAGTTCAATGGGAGAATGCCATGTTCAGATTCTATACACCAAACCAGCTTGAGATCGATCGCAATAACCTTTAGACAAATCAAACTCGATTTAAGCCCGATATAACCAAAACTGCTTCTATGGCTTAGTGCATTTAAATAAGTATTTCGATTCTATGGTTGAACATTGCAATACTCCATACGAAAAAGATGCATCCGCAACTTGAACAGGGACGCGGGCCTGGGGGCTCTCATCGTGCACCTCAATATAATAAAAAGATTTAAAATACTTTCTCAGATACAGTTTAACATGTCAATATTGACATGAATAATTTTGTGGATATAGGAAAGGGTGCATCCAGTCTGCGGACGAGGGCCTGGAGGCAGCCAAGCGCATCGGCTTCCCCGTCATGATCAAGGCGTCCGAAGGGGGTGGAGGCAAAGGCATCAGGAAGTCACTGTCCGAGGAGGACTTCACTAACTTCTTTCGCCAGGTAAGCATAATACAAATTGATTCAGTGATAGTTCTTTAAGCGGCGAGTCAAATAGCTTTGTATTATAAAATGGGCATCAGATTCAGTTATCCGCTGTGGTGAAAGAGGTTTCATTAGTTATTCTGCATTAAATTATTATAGAAATTACCACCACATAGTAAACAGGGTACCGGATCTCAACTATATGTTGTGAAATTGGACTATATATGGTAGGAAAAGACCTGCAGTTATCATGGCGTTGTGTTACTGGTCAGAGATGCAATGGTGTGACGTTCACTTTGTACCGTTTCCATCAACATGATTTCCTTTCATAACGGACTTGTGTGAATTTTGGTCTTGGTCATCAAAATTAATTAGCATATACAATATATTTGTCACATATGCCAAAGTTTACATATAGTCCTTATGGTTTTGGTTAGTAGTTTTGATATTTTGCGGAAATTAAACTGATACTTTCGTTCCAATCACCGTTAGTGATATTTCAAGCTAAGCATAGAATCTAGAATACTGTGGTTGGAAATAGTGCATGTAATTAAGTGTCTTGATATTCAAAAGTAAAAAGAATATATATTCAACTTAATTACTCCCGCGTCACTGCACTTCTATGACACATCATAATAATAAATGTTCTTTGCATTATAATAAATAAGTCAAAAGACAAATACATCGTGCGTATATAAAACCAAATGGTTGCAATATATGGGACGCGACTGATGTCTTCCCTTGACGTTAAGGAAAGGTCACTTTATAGGAGAAACCCCTCGCAAATTGTATTTCTATACATTCTATACATAATGATGTACTCCACCGAAATAAGTAAAACTATCCACAAAGGATAGAATGGTGTTGACTTTATCCATTTGCATGAAACCCACCCAGAAGTGAAACCGGACTTGTGTATATGTCGTAGTCAATCTGTGAAAACCGCGTATGTTGACATTCGCTGAATTTTTCAGTCAATGTCAACATTCGCTGGTTCACTCAGCGAATGTCAACAATGCCTAAAATTTCCAGGCATTGTCAACATACGCTGAAATTTGCCCCGAAAAATTACACAGATTGACTAAAATATTATTCGAGAAAAATAATTTGGTCGCAAAGCAATAACACACATTTACTTTGATGTATTGAATATTATTGAATTGTTATGCTTTGGGATCAACTTAGTCTCGTTAATAGGACTATGTAAGGTGAATATAAAAGACCTTTAAATATATAAATAAGAGCGTTTCTGGATTCGATAGCACAATTGCAATTGTTATCTAAGCATAGTGAAATATGGGGTTTTCCCTAACATGATTCCAATTATGTGTGTTGAATATTGCTAGCAATGCCTGCTTCTTTTGATAAATCTTATCAATCCGCAGTTGTCTATTTCTCTGTCTTTTACACATGAAGATCATAAAGGGCATTTTAATACATAATATAAACGTTGTACGATTCGATTCCATAATTGCAATTGAAATTCGAGCATTATGACTTATGACTTTAGTTCATACTATAATTCGAATTATGTACTGCACCATGCGATCTATGAATAATCGTTTAGATAAATCTAATTAAACCACAAAAGCATTGTCTTCGGTCTGTTAAACAATTATCACAAACGAAGTATCACATTTCATAACACTAATCCTATTATTTAGCCTTTATCATTTTGAACTATATCTTTGATCTATTTTAAGTATCAGTAAATTGAAAATACATTTAATTCTTATTCATAGTGTTGAATTCAATAAGCATACAATACGTTTAGCCTATCGCAATAACTTATTCATCGAAAATCATATCAGTCAATCTGTGTAATTGTTTGGGGCAAATTTCAGCGTATGTTGACAATGCCTGGAAATTTTAGGCATTGTTGACATTCGCTGAGTGAACCAGCGAATGTTGACATTGACTGAAAAATTTAGCGAATGTCAACATACGCGGTTTTCACAGATTGACTACGACATATACATCTTTAAGTTATTAAAAGTGTGACGTCATTTATATAAATTATTTGTCATGCACAGTGTATTGAAACTTGGTCCAAAAATAGAACAAGCGCATCTCTATTTCCAGTCTGTTAGTTGCCCTTATTCGCTTAGAACATAAAACTTTTAATTTAATCCCATAAAAACAGTTGATCGATGGGAGCACGTTTTGTCTTCTCTAAAATTATACAGCTTCAATAAAGGTTTCTTTTCAGATACAATACCTTCAAATTCCTTTCATATTATAATGAACAATCTTTTGATATTCTCTATTTAAAGTAATGCTATAATCTGATATTTGCCGATATGCTTGAAACTATCTCAATCAACTCATGAAAACCAAAGTTTACAGTTATAAGTTTCTATTATTTTTCTATAGAATATTTTTCTGACTTGCTAAACAAAAGCGCCTCTTTGTAAATCCATAGTTAAATCGCTCAATTTTGTCTTAATGTAGTTCTAACCCCCAATTTAATAGGTGCAAGCTGAAGTGCCCGGTTCGCCCATCTTCGTCATGAAACTGGCTAGCAACGCCCGCCATCTCGAGGTACAGTTGCTAGGCGACAAGTACGGTAACGCCATCTCGTTGTTCGGCCGCGATTGTTCGCTGCAACGAAGGCATCAGAAGATTATCGAGGAGGCGCCGGTGACGGTGGCGCCACTCAACCTGCAGCAGAGCATGGAAAAGGTAAGAATCGTAATATCGATAGAAATGGTCGAAGTTAACCATAACGTCGAACATAAGCATAAGAAAAAAAATAAGCAGAGCATGGGGTAGGTGCGATCATAATATTTTGGAAAACAGGGGCAAAATATATAAGCTGTAAATTTTAATGAATTTATAAGATCAATAACCCGAATAAGATTCGTGCATGTTGTATTTATCTATTGTGTAATTAGACATTGTTGTGATTATAAGCTTGATTTTAATTTCTGACCTTACCAGTTCATGTTTGTTATTGCGACAATTACAAATATGTCGATAAAATATGACGTCACTTTTAAAGCTGGCATCAGTTTTGAAGCTAAAGTCTGCTAATTTGGAAACAAAGTATGTTTGCTTAATTATATAAATTACAATTAAATGAATCTATAACATACCTATAATTATTCTGAACCTTAGGCTGCAGTAAAACTGGCCAAGATGGTGGGCTACATAAGTGCAGGTACTGTCGAATACTTGTACAATGACGAAGATGAGTCATTCCATTTTCTGGAGTTGAACCCGCGACTTCAAGTGGAACATCCCTGTACCGAGATGGTTGCCGAAGTGAATTTACCCGCCGCCCAATTACAGGTACGTTTGAAAGTTTGACAGTATTTGGCATATAAAAATGAAATATTGATTTGTATTCAGCCTCCCAAATCTTTTAAATTTACTGAAATTCTATTTCAATTAAAAGGCAAATGATATTATGCTGTAGTCGAAAAGGTGATAAGGTGATGATTATTAAAAGGGACTATATAAGTATCATTTCATTTATATAAATGAAAATATAAGTTTTGGTAAAACATCAATCAAATATTCAAGTTTTTCCTATTTGTAGGTTGCGATGGGTATTCCGCTACACAGAAACAAAGACATCCGTGTGCTGTTTGGCCAGGATCCATGGGGTGATTCTCCAATTGACTTTGATAATCCTTACAGGCCCGAGCCCAAGGGACATGTCATCGCCGCCAGAATCACAAGTGAAAATCCAGATGAGGTAATGAACTCTTATTTCAAAACTGTGAAAATAATGCTTTTGTTTGGTCAAGTGAATCAAGAGAATTAATCAACGTTTTTCTACATAAGCATAGAAGCTTTTTAAGGGTTTGCAATTGTTCCACTTAAAGATATATGACTTTGAATTTATTTGCTTGATGTCGGTGTAGTTGACGTAAATATTGGCATTGTTTATTGGATAGCTATGGCCCCATTAAACTTAGCTTGAATTAAAACTTAACTTGCGCAAGACACCCATTGAATTTATCTAGATGATATGACCTCCTTTAAATTTTACCGTTTTAAATGGCTATTTTAATAACGTGCTATGCTGAATTAAAACAAAATAGGTTAATTATGATAATATATGGAAATATATGTTGGCATTTATGACCGACACTTACTTCGATTAAAACGTGTTTGTTTGTCAATAGATAATAGCAATAAAGCCGTTGATAAAGGTTAAAAAAACTTTATCTTTATTGATTTTGTTGAAAACCAGAAAGTATATGTTGTAACTATAAATCACCCATCATTCTATAGTAAACTTATACAATTAGAAACATCGACATACAACTTCAATACAACTTCAATACAAAGCAATTGAATAATTTCCACCTAACAGGGCTTCAAACCTAGTGCCGGTACAGTCCAAGAATTAAATTTCCGTTCGAGCAAAAACGTGTGGGGCTACTTCAGCGTCTCGGCTTCCGGCGGTTTACACGAGTTCGCCGACTCACAGTTCGGCCATTGCTTCTCGTTTGGCGAAGACCGAGAGTCCGCTAGAGAGTGAGTTGTTTTTGGGACTTTTCTTAAGGGGTAGATAAACACAATGTACTCTTCACCAAATGTCATTTTGTCAAATTACATTATAACGTACAGCCACTGAATTTAATTAACTAGCGTATATGGGAGCTCTATTGTTTCTAAACTGGCTCATGCAGAATATTCATTCGAAGATGATAAAACAAATGAAAATTCCGTATAATCCGCTAAAGCCTCGACCCCCGCGGCAGGCTTCCTTTTGGTCAATATAACAATTATAATTGTATGACACAATAATTATAAACAAAGCGATTCATGTAATTCCCCATTTTTCCTCAGAAACATGGTAATCGCACTGAAAGAGCTGTCCATTCGGGGCGACTTCCGCACGACGGTCGAGTATCTGACCAACCTGCTCGAGACGGAGAACTTCATGAACAACAAGATCGACACTGGTTGGCTCGACAAGCGTATCCTCGAACGCGTCCAGGTAAAAATGATAAGGTATTAAAAGTGGACTTATAAATGATAATAGGTGGACATTTAACCCAGTGACGAGATTTAAACTCTCTTGCCAAAAAGATAAAGAAACTAGGTTGTAAATGTAATCGATTTTATAAAATAATGTTTAGCTGCACAATTTATATAATGTAGTTTACTGACGTAACATTACTTTTTGAATACGCGTACTACTATTGTGTAACGGAACACATCTATTTGGAACAGAGCCCAACAGGATATTGTGTAAAAGCAGAACAAAAAAATATATTTAAAACCATTTTTATAGGCAGAGAAACCGGACACGCTTCTAGCTGTCATCGTTGCATCTCTGCACATCGCCGACAAGAAGATCCACGAGAGCTTCCAGAACTTCGAGAACACACTGGACAGGGGCCAGATCCTTCCCGCACACAGTCTGCACAGTTCGGTGGATGTTGAGTTGATTTATGAATGCGTTAAGTATTCAACACATGTGTACAAAAAGGGAAAGAACAGCTACTTCGTGTACATGAATGACTCATTCGTCGAGGCAGAATCACACAGGTTGGTTAAAAATGAAATTGAATTCATCCATAGGCTAATTGTTAGAATATTAAATCTTGTTAAGTTAATTATGTTAATACTGTTAAGATACAAACAATCTATTGCTTCATACTTTATTGTGTTTGATCAATGACTGTTAGTTGCGATTTTTAGTGAAAATGGCACCTTTGCTTATAACTGGATACAATGTATGGTTTATCAATATAGGCAAGTGGAAAGTTATAGACTAAACTTTTGTTCCAACCACATAATTAACAGACTGACAGACGGTGGCCGCCTGATGTCCTTCGACGGGTCCAGCTACACCACCTACCTGAAAGAAGAAGTGGGCAGCTACAGGATCGTCATCGACAACCAAACCATGGTGTTCGAGAAGGAGAACGACCCCTCCATTTTGAGGTCGCCCTCTACTGGGAAATTAATTAACTTCCGGGTCGAGGACGGAGGCCACGTGGTCAGTGGCGATGTGTACGCGGAAATAGAGGTCATGAAGATGGTCATGGAGGTCAGGGTCACCGAGAGCGGATGGTAAGGATTTGTGCCTGGTTTTGTTGATAATCAATTGTATCTTAATCACTTTTACATATAAGTTATATAAATTCTCATTTATACATTTTTGTCGTACTTATAATAAAAACTTTAACCTAAAGTCATACAGTTTAGTTGCGTTTAAGTTTAGTAAAACTTAACTTAAGTGATATTTAGCTGTACATGGACCTCGACCAATTCTAACGACTGTTGTAGGGTATGTTTATATTTAGAGTAATTTAACATCCATTTTTGTTTCCTCGCACAGTGTTCACTATGTGAAGAGAAGCGGAGCTACGTTGGAAGCGGGCAGCATCATTGCAAAACTGGAGCTTGATGATCCTTCGAGAGTGCAAACAGTAAGCTAATGTTTCAATCTGATATAAATGTATTCATATGGTTGCTTATTTTCCATTGGCTAGTAATCAAGAGTCAAGATTTGTTTGTCAATATTGGCACCTCATGTTGGATTTTTAAGATAATAATTGAATTATTTATTAATTAGATATTTGAATTATATACTTTTGATTCGTTTTGATAACAAGAAGTTATCACTTTAATTATCAATTAACCCTTTTGTATTTTCAATAGGCTGACCCGTTCGGTGGCAAACTTCCAAAAGCAAACGTGGAGAACATCATGCTCTCAAGCGACAGAGTACACACGCGCTGCCAAGAAGCCACTGCGTTTCTCGAACGCGTACTCGCCGGTTTCAGTCTGCCCGAACCCTACTTTACACAGCGTGTAAAACAGGCCGTGGAGACGCTTATGAAGTGTCTGAAAGATCCATCGCTGCCACTTAATGAATTGGAGGTGAGAAGGGCCGTTTCAACATAAAATAAATAAGGGGAAATCAAATTTGTTTGAAGGATGTGAAACGTAGTCGTTGCAGTGAAGCGGTACAGATTATACGGTTTTGAGAAAACAGTAATTTCCGTTTTAGTTATTCAGAAACGAATGATGTATTGCGCTTAAATGTTGAAGTGAATTCAAATCATGACGGGCTGTTTCATTGTCCCGTATCAGAAAGGTAAGAATACTGAGAGCTTTTATTTGGAGTATTTTATATACG
>LQRL01179754.1:1303-11816 GCA_001703475.1 Hydroides elegans | reverse complement strand
TTTTTAGCCGGGTGGGGGGGGGGGGGAAAGGGGCTTTTGACCATTTACCGCTTTGCCTATGTACAGAGAAATGGACTTAGTCTAGTGGAATTCATCATGATTAAGATTCTATAGAATATTGCCTACTCATATTGATTCAATCAAAAAGGTCTACATAAAACCTAAAGAGACCATATAAGGGTCTGGCCACAGGGGATGCTTCATCGAGGTTTTTAAATAAAATAAACCGAGAGTTTCAATGCATTCCTTATGGGAAAATAAAAAAAAACCAGCAAAACGCTCACTGTGTTTTTTATAAAAGCTAGTCGTTTTTTTTTTTTTTTTTTCAATAAGGAATACAATGTAAATAACGGTTTGTTGGGATAAACAAACTGGAAAAAAGTTTCCGTGTGGCCTGGCCCTTAGACACGGGGTCTTAAAAGTTCTATTCAATGTTGTTTACATCTTGAATGCATAATGCAGTGACAATTACAAGTCTAACCTAAAATGACCAAATAAGGCACATTTGAGTTACATGGGGGCCTCAAGAGTTATATTCAATGGTGTTTACATCTTGCATGCATAAACACAGTGGCGTATTAAACGGGGTTTTAGAGAATAATAAGTGTTCATGTAATCGATTTAAATTTCGGCACTTTTTTTTCTTCACCTGGTGTTATAAAAACATTTTTTTATCAAAAGTTAAACGATGGAAATTCGCAAAACATAAAACTAATCTCTAGTCGAATAATCAAACTATCTAAGTTTATAAAGGCATAAGTAAATAATATAAAATAATAACATTATAACAATATAAAATCAAAAGAGCATATCTTTTTGTGGTCGGTTTATATATATATCTCTCTCTATCTTCCTCACTCTTCTACACACACAGACAAAGGCTTAATCCCGACTCTTAAACACTTTTCGGTAATGACCGTTGCCCCGAATATAATTTTCCAAACGACTTATTATTATTTTTTTCTTTCAGTGATCAATTGCCCCACCATTACTTCCGTCCCCGGTGCCACCTTGGATTTCAACAACGGCACCCTCCTTGATGCCATAGCGTCGTATTCATGTGACTCTGGTTTGCGATTTTGGGACGGTACCACGAGCAAAACGATTTGGTGTCTGGTCACTGAAGATTGGAGTGAAACGAATCTGGATTGTACTGGTAGGGTTTATATTTTTTTTTCATGATACCTACGAATTCCAAACACTCAAAGTATGTTTTATTGTTTTATTGTATGGATAGCCACTTAAAGTAACCATGCTAAACTGTTAAATCATCCTTAAGAAATTATAATGATATCTAGATCAACTGGATATAACCGTTATTATGCATAAATAATTTGTATACGATATCCTCAGCTCACTGAGAACTATTGAACTGTATTATCATTATTTTTTTTTATCTAGCCCTACTTATTAAAAAAAAACTGTAATTATAGAATAATAAGGCAATATCCACAGCTCATTTATTGAACAAAAAATGAGTAAAACGCATATTACTTACAAAATATGACTAGCATAGTTTCGATATCATAATCATTTTTAGCCCGACTTTTCAGTGAATCGGTGTCCAGAGTTGCCAGAAATACCATTTGCAAACGTCAGTTCTCGAAATGCAACCCAAGGTGAAACAACAACGTACACATGTCATGCTGGCTACATGTTTGAGCAGTGGGTGTTTAGCATGAGTGCATCATGTAGCAACAGTTTGCAGTGGGAAGGCATTGATTATTCCATGTGTGAAGGTAGGTAATATGTTGAGGTGTGGTTGAAAGTCTATTAAAAAATATTCAAAAATCTAAAAAAAAATAGTTTGTATCTATTATTTAAAATGTATGATAGTTCAATGTGTCAGAAAACACAGATTTGAAGGTCAGATCTAGACAATTCGGAACCAGGGGCGCCAATCAAGAAAAGATAGGACCTTATTTTTGAACGGGACAATTCATTGTTGTATCAAATAGAGGGGCCGACCGAAGGCGTCCACCGAGTTTGTCTTAGCAGTTGCACGCCTAGATTTCGTAAAAGACAGTACATATAAAAATATATTTGATAAAATGTATTTATTGTGTTTGTCCCTGTTCCAACCTCTATTTTCTGCCTCTTCATCCAGAGTTCAACTGCACTTCTCCCCCGGAAATCCCCAATACCAACGCCTTAGTTAGCGATACTTCTTATTCGGCCCTCGTCACGTATGAATGCATCACGGGTCATGTGTGGAATAATGACGTCACACACGTGGTGTACACAGAGTGTCTGCAGAATGCCTCGTGGAGCAATATGTATAATATCAGCCAACTGCGGTGTGATCGTAAGTTAACATTTAGGTAGCATTTGTATTTAAGGACTTTTTAAAGAATATCTCAAACTATATGTAATGATTTTTATCCCCCGCCTCCCTAGCTGGGGCGGGGGATATAGAAACGCACCGTGTCCGTCCGTCTGTCTGTCTGTCCGTCTGTCCGTCCAGATGAGTTTGTCCAGGCGATATCTCAGTTACTGTTCACTGTAGGTGTATGAAACTTCACAGCTGGATAGAATATATACCACAATTGTGCCTCGCAAGGTTATTTTTGAAATTTTCGAAAAAATGTAATTTTGGCGATTTTTTAAAGTTTCGGACTTAGTCCTTTTCCGTGATAGTTTTGTCCAGGCGATATCTCAGTTACCGTTTACTGTAGGTGGATGAAACACCACAGCTGGATAGAATATATACCAAAGCTGTGCCTCGCAAGGTTATTTTTGAAATTATCGAGAAAATGTAATTTTGGCGATTTTTCGAAGTTTCGGACTTAGTCCTTTTCCGTGATAGTTTTGTCCAGGCGATATCTCAGTTACTGTTCACTGTAGGTGGATGAAACACCAGAGCTGGATAGAATATATACCAAAGCTGTGCCTCGCAAGGTTATTTTTGAAATTATCGAGAAAATGTAATTTTGGCGATTTTTCGAAGTTTCGGACTTAGTCCTTTTCCGTGATAGTTTTGTCCAAGCGAGATCTCAGTTACTGTTCACTGTAGGTGGATGAAACACCACAGCTGGATAGAATATATACCAAAGCTGTGCCTCGCAAGGTTACTTTTGAAATACTCGAAAAAAAAATGTAATTTTGGCGATTTTTTTAAAGTTTCGGACTTATTCGTTTTCCGTAAAAACAATGTCGACCACATGTGTGCTCCCCGTAGTGGTCTTGAACTCACGCCGTCTGGTCAGTGCTTTTGTGCACTCGTTCAAGCCGTGAGTCAACCACTATATCCATTCGGCCACGCCGGGATAATGTACACTACCAATGATATCACAAATTTATTGAACCCATTTTGGCAATATTTAAACGTGAAAGTGAATGTACTCCATATCGAATTATCCGAAAAACGGAATTGTTGTGGTTTTTGTTAGGGTAGGCATATTAGACCAATGAAACCCTAGCCAATGCAAGCTATTTGACGATTGATATAATTTTTCCTCCATGCAATCAAAGTTTCTAATTTTTCAGGCAAGCCAAAAATAGTTACTAATATAATCACATGCTGACGTTTGGTTGTCTTATGAGATTGTGTCGTACGTTTGAGGAGAAGGACGTTGCATTTTAAACATATTGACACCTTTTCGATTTCGCAAAAAAAAAAACATTGCAAACAGTTTGTGTAGAAAAAAAAAGAGGAATAACTTCCCGTATGTCCAGGTCCTACTCCCCGTGTGACGAGGCCCAAAATCGGGGCGGGGGATATGCAATCCACGATTGTCTTGTTATTATTTATTTTTATTGTAATGTTTTTTTTGGTAACTTAGACAATTTACATCACGTAGAGATCAGCGTAGTTATTTAAAAAAAAAAAACATAAAAGCATTGGGCTATTCTTAATTATTTAACATTCACATCACTCATATTCATATCAAGTTTTTCATAGGTGTGTCACCAAGATAGTTGATACCAAACGTTTGAACCTTTCTTTAAACAAAAAAACTGCAACATAAACATTAAATGACATTTTACTTCATGACGTACTGTTCAATTTGCTTATAAACAGCTATCGACTGTGGAATACCCGAGGACATGGACCATGCTACCAAAGTATATGTGAACACAACCTACTTGTCTGAAACCATCTACACGTGTGATACGGCCTATTGGTTCAGTCGGGATACGTTTACATCCACTCGGTATTGCACCAGTGTTGGGGTGTGGAGTTATGATGGATCATGTGTTGGTAAGTTTAATTTTAAGTTATGCATTTTCTGGTTCCGAATTTTACAGAATGACCTTTCTAATAAAAATAAACCTTTTCAAAGGGGAATGATTGTATGTCGAGCCTTTATAAACATAGATAAACAAATATACTTGAACCACCTTTTCACTTTGTTCTTTTGAAGGTGTGCAGTGTCTCGCCTTGCCCTTTTGGGACAACACCGAGTTCGATACGCTGGCCACCAACGTGAGTACCCATGTGAATTACACGTGTGCAGATGCGTACCAGTTGGACAACGGTGACGGAAGCGCGTCCGCTATTTGTAGCGTTGTGGGTGAATGGGAACCGGACATTGTGGGATGTGAAGGTGAGAAAACAAATATTAATTTAAAGTGAAACGTTGGAAACTAGAAACATTTGCAATGTGTGTGTTTACCAGCTGGTTAGTTTAGTGGGTTAGCCCTGTCGTTGAAAAGAGCGAGGGGAAAGGGGTTCAATCATCGCGGCTCGCACCGTATTTGTATTGGGTTGACTCAACAGTGTTGTTTATATTTTAAGATAAAAATTCATAGCTTTCTTTCTATTGAATATTTGTTGTTTTCTGAATATTTTTTGAAATTGGTGTTTTACTATGACAGTATGAGAGAAATATTTTTTAACTTTAATATAACCCCTTTTTTACTTGCAGAGAGCGACCCCTCGCCGACTGTTTTCCCAACAAAAGAGGCCCCAGAAGCCGTAAGCATTGGATCCACCGCGGCCATCGTAACCAGCATTGTCTTCGGGGCCATCGTATTTCTCGATCTAATCACGTATAAACTAGGCGTGCGACCGAAAAGGAGATTGTTAATTGCAAAGAGATTAAAGAACAATTTGAAGAAGCCTAAGTCGAGAGAGAAAAGCGCTAAAAAGGCTAAGCCTAAAGGGCCGTTTGGGTTTTTCTTTAGACGCGATTCACAGCATTATCATAGACTAGACAGTTCAAAGAGTCTACATTGTACATTCCAAGGGGACACCTCTACGGATGCCCCACTATCGAGCCCCGATAACTCAACTATTTCAAGTCTTGAGGGGGATAGTCCCTCTACTTCAACGAGCCCCGTCAGCGCAAGGGGTATTCACAGTACTTTCCATGGAGACACTGTAAGTGATATACCGGTGAGCGATACTCCCTACGTACCGGTGCCGGTAGTGTCGGCCAAAATAACTCGTGTACCGACAGAGTTCGGAGACTTTGCGCCGTCGTCGAAACCGCCAACGGAAAACTTTAAAGGCTTAGAGCAACTTCGGAAGTTTTTACGGCGAGGTGGAAGGAGGAATCATATTACTCCGAATCTCCGTCGAAGGACTAGTAGCAGTTTGGAGTTTATTGATTTGGATGGCCCTTCTTAATAATAGAACTTGTATGAATATTTTTTTTAAGTTTGTGGTGGGGATGAAGAAAAGCCTATACATATTTGCAGTATTGTTTTTGGACAGTGGTGGATATTGAATATAATGTCTTGTTGAATTGTGATATATTTGTTCTGTGATATAATAATGCTTGATTGAAATAGCTTATAATCTAACAGCAATGTTCTGTTATATAATAACGCTTGATTGAAATAGTTTATAATCTAACATCAATGTTAATTGGTGATGCTATGATTTTCTTTCTGTGATATTGTGTATAATGTTGTATGATAATGACATGTTGATTGTAGCATTATATGAATGAATTGTCTGAAACAAAGTTATAAATAAATAATTAAAAATAAATTATATGAGTTTGTTTTATTATTGGATTTATAATATAAATAGATGCCCAATAAGCATTTTGTGGGAGAAATATCGATAGCGCCCGATAAGAAATGTGAAATAGTATCGCATGTCATTATGCAATAAAAATAAGTTTCTGTCTATAGATATTTCGGTTTCGTTATCTCCTGACATGCAATAAATTGTTTCATTGAAATAAGGAAAGTGAAGCATATCTGCAAATTAAAAAAAAAATACATTTCATATATTTATTTGATATTTATTTTCGTATTTCGGATATACAATGAAATTCCAATATTTCGCTGAAATCTTTATTCATGTAATTTTTATGAGAAAATGAATAGACTCTACATGTCTATTATTATTCTGATAATGAATCGGTATTATGCGCTCATCTAAATTGAGTCTTGTTTGTAATAAGATCAGTCCGCTCTCATTCAAAAAAGCGATGATTCTAAGCAAAACTTGGTATTCAAGGGAAAAGGCTCTGTTTCAACAAAGATCTTTGTGTCTATAGCTTTTCTGTTTGTTGTCTAAACATGTAGTTTTTACATGTGAGCTGTTCTATTTATGGCCGACCTCTGTAAGCAACAAAGAACACTGTTTCACTTTAGTTTGTGTGTGAACACGCCATAGAAGAGCCCTCTCTTTGAACACCAATATTTTGGACCATTGCCAAGGTTCTGTTTCGCCGTGGTTTATGCAAAGAGCGACTGTGTGTGGGCCTCGTTTTGAGGTAAAAATAGGGGGAATCCCAAGAAATACGTCACTTATTGGACTTAGATATGACACGCCTTTTCAGACCACGCGGTCGCAGGGAAAAACACGTGTATTAAATGCAAAAATATGATGAATAAAACATTTGATCTTTGATTATAAATAGCAATATCAAATATACGATCATAAAGGATATATTCGTGAAATTGCATCGTTAAACATAATCGGATTGATTAAGAAACGGGAATATTGCATGCTCTTGTGAAAGAGCACATGGTCGATAACAAAGGAAACACCACGAGGTCGGCAAGGGGTGTGGACTTGTAGAGTCAGCAAAATTGGACAAAACTTCTCAAAAACACAACTGAAATATAATATATAAGTGACATAAACAATGGATATGTTTGACGAGGATACGATTCTCGCTGCTGAGTGCTTAATCGCCATGTCTCGGGCAGTTCCAGGCCCACATCCGGCCATGCGGTCTGTGTACACCCCGGGCATGACCCGGCCCGAATCCAGCAACCCACATCACCCGTTTACAGTGCCATTACCACCCCAGGGAAAGAAGGACAATTTCTTCATGGTCAGTCGTATTTTGGCCGATTTGAACTCTGTTGAACAAGAGCCCGTTTATCGGGATTCGGATAGTCACAACAATCGGTATACGCCCCCTCCACAATTTCAAAGTTATAAAAGATCGCCGAAAACTCAGGGTAAAGCTCAGAAAGGTGCTGGGAAGAAGGGTGCTGGTGCACGAGGTAAAGCGCTACAAAATGCTGAAGAGAAACCCGCGGGGAAACGCCCCTATATTTGCAGTTTTAAAGGATGTGAGAAGATATACGGCAAAAGTTCGCATTTGAAGGCACATTTACGAACGCATACAGGTATGTCGTAGTATTCGATATTTATTTATTCGATTGCATGTGTGAGGTCATTTAGTTCTATAATTGTGTTAAAATAATTACAAATCTTAATATAACCAAAAAGGGGCGGATATAAATAAGATCAATCGGGGGTACCAATATAGGGTGTAGCATAAGGGTCGAAACCCTCGGTAATTTCGAGGGTAAATCAAGATTACCGAGGCAGAATCGAGGTACCCTCGAAAAATTACCGAGGGAGAAATTTAATGTACCGAGGCGGAAATATATGTACCCGCGCCAAATATCGAGGCAAAATCTAATATACCGAGGTTGAATTATGCCCCCCCGAAAAATTACCGAGGCAGAATTATGTCTTATGTTACACCCTGCAATATATGTTTTGGCACTGAATCGTAGAGCCTAAGGGGGAGGGGCGGCTTTGGCGCAAAGAATAACATATTCCACGTGGGTAATGTCATTCTTTAATGACCCCTGAGGAATACTCGAAACTATAAAAAAAAGAGGTGCATTTTTTCAAACGCACGTGGGTTATTGAAATCGCTTGGTTACATAATTTTACAATTTATATATTTCGCACGCGGTCAAGTTTTATTCGTTCGTCAGATTCCGTCCCTTTGTGCTATGCTGCTTATTCTCAGTGTACATTACAGAAAGTGGACAAATATGTATTCTAAAACCAAGACAAAAGTATTGTGTTGCCATGTTTATTTTGTTTTAACGTGTATGATTAGCCTTGTGTATATCGGGCATGTTTGTATATGATACTTATAATTAAGGCCATATTATCCCCCATATTGAGCAATGTCCCAAAACAAAAGCCATGCGACAACTATAGAAGGCTCGTCACTAACCTTCAAGTGTCCTTCAAACCATGAGGTGCGAGATATAACGGACTGGAGATAATACCTTAACACTTGGAAAAAATGATTATGCCCATTAATTTACCGAAGTGTCAAGGCTTCGATATCTCTCAATTTTGGTTATCACCATGTTTTGGATTTGTTGCAACCCGCAGTCATTGCAATAAATCTTTGACTAATTCCTGAATTTTGTTAAATGTATACCAATGTGTCCTTATAATAAGGATTTTTGGAAACAAATAAAATTGAAATTGAACCCTGTAAAAGCCTCTTGGACTGTCAGAGCGCTGCGAAATCAAATGAAATGCACATTTTATTGCTAAGATCTCAATATGCTATTATCATGTAAAGTGACACGCCCCCTTCCTCCACCAATTTGCATGTAATATATATAAGAAACTCGTAAATCGGAATGTCTAGCAGTCTAGGAACCGGCGAAACTTCGGTTGGATCAATTTTCGTTTTATCCGATGAACATGAAGAAAAAACATGTTCTATCAAAGTACCAGTTCGGTCTTAACTAGAATCCTCTGTAGGCCCTCTATGTACATAAAATCGCATCTTATTTAGATGCATTATTTGTTTCATGGAAACAGGCCAAAACTTACTTTGTTCATTTCAGTTTTCCCGCTCATTTTAGACCCCTTTTTGGGCCATGTCCTTCATTGAAACTTTTATTGTAACCGTCAACCCATTTTGAGGGGTTTAAAAATGGGGGTTGTTGACATCGGATGTCTCTAAATAGGTCAAACAGCTGTCTTAAGTTATTGTATAATGCATTTAAAAATGGTGTTTGAACTAAGATTTAAATAAAAACAAGGTCATTCTCAAATAAGATTGATTCATCACATAAATAAAACATGATATTTCGGTTCCTAAATGGCAATGGATTTAAATTTATTGATTCGGTCCGAACTGAATAATATATTATCATAACAAATTCTTAAGTATATCCTTAAAAATCTAATAATCTATCGATAGCTCAACATAATTAAGGATTTCTATAAATAAATTCTCTTCATTTGTGTTGCAGGTGAGAGACCGTTCCAATGCACATGGTCGGGCTGTGGAAAGCGGTTTGCGCGATCGGACGAATTGGCGAGACATCTCAGAACGCATACAGGTAAGAAGAACAAGATGTTACAATGAATTTATAAATTTATTCTGAAAAAAAAATGTTTTCTCAGGGACAATGAATTTGACTGATATATTTGTTTGATTCAAGCTTGAGGTTTCGATTTAGTTGAACACTGAAGTAACAATGGTTTTATGCATGCTGTTTTCATTTTCTAAAATGCTCTCTTGCATGTAAAATGTATTTCGTTACACCTTTTGCGCAATGCAGGTTCACCAATTCGTTGTTAACGAACAAGGTGCTATACAGAATATCGTAATCCCCTGTTTCACAGGGGGTCTACGTGTCAAGCTATCTGTCTGTCCTTCTTTCGGTCTTCCGTAGACATCAGGTAGGTGCTGCATTGGAATTTGATATGTAGCAATAAGCTTAGAGAGTAAACTGTTGAATTGAGTTTGAATAATTTAAGCCATTACACAAAAGTTGTTTCGCCCTCCTCTCTCCAAAGAATAAAATAAAGTAACTGACCGCTCCATCACCTCCTCTCTCTATGATTTAACCCAGGATATTTGTATCAGTATTTTTCATGCATCATACATGTATGTGATATTATCAATGACGGTGGAATATGCATCACTGATGCTCTAGTTTGAGTATTTTTGACATTTAGTTATTGTTTGAAAGTGAGTTTACCTCATGAATAATAGAGAAATCAATGCTTAAGTATGACAATTCTAACAGTTCTTTCTTCATTCCCTCTACAGGTGAAAAGCGCTTCTCTTGCCCCCTCTGCGACAAACGCTTCATGCGCAGCGACCATCTGAAGAAGCACGCCAGCCGCCACCCCGAGTTCGAACCCAGCATGCTCGCCCTCGCCCGCCGACGCAAGCCCTCTGGTGGCCAAGGGAGCGAAGGAAGTTCACGTGTCTCGAGTCCGTCCCCTACTCCGAGTGACTCGTCGTTTAATAGCCCGAAACGCTGAATGTGTCACCAATGTTTAGTGACTATTCGTTAAGCATCCCTAAACGACGAATGG
>LQRL01179753.1:0-11195 GCA_001703475.1 Hydroides elegans | reverse complement strand
AATTATATGTTTTCCCCATAAATGCTATAATTTTTATTTGCAACGGCGTTTCACTTGGTTATTATCTAATATTTGATAAACATTAACTGTTACATTAAAGTTGGCTATTCTAAGTTGAAGAATAAGTGGCAAAATACATAAAGCAAATCTAAAATTTAGAAGGGACATCGATGGGATTCGAACCTGGGTTGCAAAACATTAAACTTCGCTGTCATGCATCTTAACCGCTAGACCATAGGAATGTTGTTGAATTGGTACTTTTAAATAGCAGTTATAATTTAAAAATCAATAATGGGTAAAACAATGCAATATGCTAATGAGATGCCAGTGAGTACCCGTATAAGGTAAATCGATATTAAAATGAGTATGATTGTGCTCAAGTCTCACTGCAATCGGGAAAAAGTTGTCACCGATGAATTCATCAGATATCTTAGTTATTTTGTCGATGTCATAGATCGTGAAGTTATAATCCAAAAATATGTTTTATAATAATCCAGAATTACTGTATATCAAGTTAAAAAGAATAAATGAAGACAGGGAAAACAATTTTCGATGTGCCTTTACTTGGGTTCGAACCTGGGATTCATGGATCCTAGCCAATTAGCAATCTACATGCGTTTCAAATCGAGCTCAACTAGGACATTTATATTGTGAAATATGTAAAATATGACTAAATTATACAAAATATATAATAATCTTTTTATGTTTAAAATTTTGGATGTTTTTGTCCAAGAATAAACGAGTTTTTAATGATGAAAAAAATGAAAACAAACGTTGTTAAGTGCGAATGACGCAAAAACATGAAAACCCAACGCTCTAACTAACTGAGCTAACGTGGGTAACTGCTTTTGATACGCGAAATTAATGTTTTTAAATAGATAATTCTTCATAGAAGATATGTAATAAAGGAGGAACACGAAATATTGTCAATTTAAAGTTAGTATAATTCATTAAAAAAAATAGCGTGTTTATTAAGTCGAAGTGGACAAATGTGTGTACCTCTTAAATCAATAATAATAGTAATCACATTGTTTTAGCGGGCGTTAATGATATTTGAGTCCCTCAGTTTTCATTTGAAGCCCTTTTTTATCATTTGAATCCCTCACATAACATTTGAATCCCTCGCAAGCTCGGGCCTCAAATGATATGTAGCGGGCTTCAAATGATAAAATGCGGGCTTCAAATGAAAACATCGGGCCTCAAATATCGTTAACGCCCGCTAAAACAACGTGATTGGTATATTAACATAAAAATCACTTACCGCCCTTTGGAATATCGGAACCGAGAGCCCAAGTATCACGTGGTTCTGAAAATGATAAAAAACAGCTTTCTTGAGATGACATTTAAGAATACAATAATGGTTATTCAATGTATTATTACGCTATCAATCCATCAAATTGTGACAAGAGCCTATTTAATTCCTTAAAAAGTGCATGCTATTTTTCAATATACATACCTGACACATATTCTGCATTAAATCTCCAACGATATAGCTCGTTATCATCCTCAAATACACCGGTTTTAATGACTACGTATAAACCCTCAGTAGAACTGGATTGGTACACCGGCAAGGAAGATAAGTTCCAAATGACGCTGCTGGCTGAGTTGTCTATACCATCATATATCTATAGATACAAGATAGAATGTTCTTTCTACGTTACTCAATAATAAGTGAAAATATTGTAAACGAGTTAGAAACCATCACAGGGTTCTTATTTCATCAAACTCTGAAAACCCCGAAACGTGTACCGGTACATGCAAAACGTTCTATTTTTAAAGGTGTAGAAATGGATTAATCATACGCCATGATACGGCTCTTAAAAGCATTTGTATAATCATAGTTTAAGTAATATATTAACAGTAATAAAATGTTTTGGGGGAAATAAGGCGTTCCAATTCATGTTTCGATGAAAATATAGGTACTTACGCGTAAAATACTATTTTCATGCAGGTAGAAGTCGGTGAATGTAACTCTTACATATCCGTTACTTGCTACAAATGTATATATGTAGATCTTGTTGCTTTCATAACTGGAATAACGAAATCCAGGCGATTCAATTAGCTCATCGCTTCCAACGAATCCAGAATATTCCTCCAGCTCATGTTCGGGTTCGGACGCTACAATATATTTAACAAAAACATATTTGAAAAATGTTCATAAATAGCATAGTAAATGAGAACACGTTGTTTTCGAAAGTATATTATACAAATCTGCATTGTTCCTTTGAATTTGACATGATTGATTTAAATTGGGTGCCATCATCAATATATTTCTTCGTCAATCAAATATCATGTGTTAATGAAAAGCATGAAACAATGATAAACATTGACATTTCAATTCAACTTAATTTTCTTACCTGAAATTTTCAGACAGCTGAGAACAAGAAAAGTCTGTAGTGTTCGTTGCCACAACATATCTAAATAAACAAGGAAGTATTTGTGAAACACGAAAAGTCCCCAACCGCCCCCCGATTCGAAGGGGTATTGACTATCCTGTATATGCCAATGTTTTAGAAAATCACAGCTTTTGGGCATTTTTGGCAAAATTCCGGTGGCCGAAGGTGTCAAAAGGAACATCTAGACACCAAAACCATTCATTTGAACCTATTCCCAGGTCTCTACGTCCATCCGTTACAACGAAACAGCCTGGAAAAGCTTTTGTTTAGAAAAACCGCTGATTTTGGACATTTTGGCCAAATTCGGCCATTTCCGGTGGCCAAATCTGGCCAAAACTGTCAAAAGGCACATCTACAGACCAAGACCTTTCATATGAGCCTATTCCGAGGTCTCTACGACCATCCGTTACAAAGATACAGCCTGAAGAATAATCGATGACGGACGGACAGACGGACGGACACCCCGAATCTATAGCCCCCAACCTTTGGGGTTGGGGCCTAAAAATAATAATAATAAATAATATATGATGTCTTTTTCAAATATATTAAAATGGGCCTCCTGCTGTTGCATATGTGTATTAGTAATTTGACCGAATAAAACGTATAAGGATTACAGATATACATAAATGATAAATTGTAACTGCACGATAGGTACTAAAATATAAAATACAAAGTGAATATTTATAGACTCTTTAAAATATATTCAGGTTCAGGCGGTCTCTGATACTGATAGAGATAGCTCTTAACTGCCCATGTGGGTTGCTCTCCATCTGGTCCGCCGCAGACATACGTACATGGCTATATTAAAATTATAATAGAGACGACATGAATCGAATACGTATGCCTGCGACCGGCAGGGAGAATGACCCTTCGGGGCTATTTAGAACCATGAATATACTATACGGTGCCCAGTTTTTCAACCTTGCAAATATTCTGTTATTATCCTTCACCCATCCAGACATGTATCCACTGCTAGGGGCCTATAGCAATACAAGTAATAGCGAAATAGTTCGATTATGTGTTTCTTTACAAGTAAGTTTTGTTCCGCAATGCACGGTGAAGTCATCGATGTCCCACCCCACCCTGTGACCCTAGCATCCATGGTGCACCTAGGGTACTTGCTAAAAACGGGGATACTCATCCCAGCTAAAAAAAATTAGTCAACAGGGGTCTTGCCCCACAAGGTAATTTGGTACCATGTGCTAAAAAATGTAAATAACACTAAAATCAAATTGAACGTACTTTTTGCAGGTTTATTTTCAGGCTTGTCAATTCGTGTTGCAACTTCCGGTTACTGGTAAATTATTTCGGGAAATCATTTTTTATTTTGTTGTCGTGTGTGAGTGACTATATGACGATTTATCTATAAATATATTGTCATAAATGTACAATGTTTCAAATCACATATTGAAGTTTCCATTTTGGTAATTTTTATATAATAAAAATGCTGAAATGTTCTGTGAACAATTATCGTTGACAAGGAAAACAAAACAGGTGAAAATCAATTACCGACCCGAAAATATATGTCTACCCGTTACCACTTCTTACGAAATTGTTATTTGGACAGGTTTATTCCCATGTTGGATTTTGTAAAAGTTATTTTCTTATCATGGCAAAACCTTAAATGATTTTATTTTATATATACCACATATTTTGTCGGAAAAAACATACAAAAATCAAATTTATTTGTTTGTAAAAAAAACGAACGTTAAAAATAAGATGTTCAATAATTCAATAAAATAAAAATACATGAGAAGAAATAGGAACGATTACGACCTTTAATCTCTTAGGGGGTCTGTTAATTCAAACTTATTTTACAAACAAATATGTCTGGTTGCTCAAAGAAAATTAACTGTTATATTTAACAAACAATTGACTCGTCAAAAAAGGTGTAAAGTAATCGGGCAAACAAATTATAATTCAGGAAAATTGCATAAAATTAACACACAGCAGTGTACGTCAGATAATAAAGTTAGATATTTATAATAGAATGGAAAATCCTCAGGGTCCTAATCAAAACGTCATTGGTCCGAGGGAAAGTAATGCCCTAGCCCAATGGGTACCAATGTACCCATATACGAGGGCACTCAACGGTTTATTCGGGTAAATGTTTATTCTTGTAGCAGCTCTTCCTTGCTGGCAACTTTTTTTTCAGAACATAACAAAGATTTTTGTCGAAACGATTATTTTACTCTATGGTTATGTTTGTAAATATATCAACCAATGCAAATAAATCTACATTTAGTCTTTGTATGCGAATCTGTGAAAGAATATCCTTATACAAATTTGATTTCTTGATATTTTTATTCTGGTAGGAGATTGCATATTTGCTTGCAGTGGCTGTTCTGGGTTTCTTGCTTGCAGCTTCAGAATAAACATTTTGATGCAAATAAGTGTATTAAACTTATTTTTGAAATGTCTGATCATCTTCTGCTAAACGCTAAATATATTTAAATCATGTCTTTAAAATAAGTCGTTGAGTGCCCCTCCATTTATAAAGCGAGTGAAGGCGTGGAGCTTTCTATTAGCCCGTTTCAAGTGGTTAGAGCGCTGGGACAAGGTGGCCAATCCGGGTTTGAGTCCAGTTCAATATAAGAACTTTTTATTATCTATATATAAATGTTTTTTTTTCACAAAATATCATATTGCAACGCAACCGGTCCATATCAACAACGATATGGACCGGGTGATATTGCCCTCTGAAACCATTTTCCCCATAATTGTTTCAACTACATGGATTATATTTTTAGAGGAGAGTACAAAACAACATATTAACTTTCTTGAAGCCAGAATACGCATCCATTTAGAAAATAAGGGGAACGCATTGGTAGGGGCTGATCTTTATACTTTTTTTCCCCACAATTGGTTTGAATGGAAACAAATCGACAATTTCATTTTATGATTTGAAATAAACATGTTAAGCAATGAACATAAATTTCAATATTTAAGACCTTGGTTGGGCTAACCAAAGCAGCTAAATAAAAATATGTTAATCAATATTCATCAGGAAACTTTTGAATGTATGACTTAAGCATTTTTCAATATGCTATAGATTTGTTTAAATAAATCAGTTGGGTCGGTTATTTGTTTAAGACCCAGTTCACATTAAGTTTTGTTTTAGACTTATGATTGATTTTGGGAAAGAACCAATACAATGTGAAGTAAATTTGGTGTCAATGATTTAATGTCAATGATGACAATGATTTGAAGTCAATAACCGTTTTGATCAGGACTCTTCTGCTTTAGTTCCCTTTATTATATAAATTTCCGCGTTTTTCGAACACTTTTAAGGGTATGAAGCGTGAACTATATCTGGAAAACTTGCCTGTCGGTTTATGTAGATATATGAGTTTGTCCAAAGTCACTCAATGTTATTCGAAAGAGTCTTTGGACATAATCTTTTAGTTCGGTCGTCACATTTTGTCATAAACACTGATTCTTGCTCCTTTTGACGTCTCATACTCATAATTTCAAAAGTCGTTAATCACTCCGTACATCTGCTTTTAAATTTGCAATTCGTACATTTTTTATCAAAAGTAACTCAATGTATCACATAATCATCTTGTCCCTCATATTTAATAACATATCCAATCGTTTAAATCAAATGTGAAAATGTCATTACTTGAGTCCCTCTTTATGTATTTTTTGTTTCTGGTACATCCTTTGACTTTTTATAACGCTAGGTTAATTATTCTATACGTTTGAATACAAACAATATAAACTGATTCTTTATTTTTATGTAAACATGTCTGCCATTCTTTCACAATCTTTTCAGTGACTACAGTAAACACACTTGTTTACGAAGTATTGTCGTCACATTAGAATCACTTGACCAGGAGCACCGGACATATTGAGTTGACGTGTGTGTGACCTATAACTTTGTCGGTTATCATAAAGTTCACTTAAATATATTTTTAGAGAAGAGAAAGCCGGTTATGTATCAGGTGGGTTAGCTCAAGTGGTAAGGGCGCCGTCAAAGCTCCTGGCGGTCGAGGTTCAACCCCGGGAGAGCCAGATTTATCTTGGTCAATGATGTGGCCATCTTCAGTTGATTTCTTTTTGTTTACGAAAACATTATGTATTTTTTCGTGTCATTTTTTACAGGCGATAGCAAAACACATTTTATGACAATGATAACTTATTCTTCGAAAATAGTAAACAACATAAAAATTGCATCTAAGCTTAAAGAACATCGTGAAGTTTATTCTGGACAGGTTTGTCATGTTTTGTAGCATATTCTGTTAAATGTATGACGTTAAAACAGTTTTTTTTCAAAGTGTATCTTTCCGATTGATATATCTGCCAGCACTGAAGATTATCTAATTATGAAAATAAATCAGATTATTATGCTCTACGAACATATCTCACTTGCTAATTTTTGAAACAAAAACCATAAAATTACTACGCAATATTAAAATGATATTGACCGGGCGATATTATCCTGAATTTTCAAAAATCTTGGTGTATTTCCTTTAATAATATGTATTTTTACTAGGAAAACGAACTTAACATAAAAATATTTTTTTACTATTTACATATTTGTTTTAACACATATCATAGATATACATTAAGCCAAGCATCAGGAGTAGAAATAATTTTGGAATTCAATAATTTATAACGAAACTGCTGAAAGACGCCTTATGAAGAATATGACAGATTACATTTCCATAAATTATCCATTTCCTTTTAACACAGGACATATAGACCTACAATGTTTATAATACTTTCTCACATTTCTTTCTATACATGTAGGATTTACTACGCATCGGATTGTCCAATAAGTATTGTTTTGGTGCTGGATTATCTTGTTTGGTGACCTTAACTATTGTGTATCATAATGGATGAATAAATTACTTTCCGAAATATTATGATTAGTATTGAACTAAACGTTCATCAAAGGACCACATGAACCAGCATTTTGAAAAAAAAATCCGCTCAGATTTGTAATGACGAATAAACAGTTATTTGAAAATCCTGATTTTAGGGAGCAAAATGGCGAAGTTTTATATGATCATAGCGAGTAAACACTTATCAAAACATTTTTCAAGAATCTGCAAGGAAATAGCTTAATTATGTTAATTATGACTCATGAGGTGCTTATTTTTGTCTCGAAATGGCACGGGTTATGAGAAATATCTAAGTATGCTATTAACGCAAAACAATAAAAAGGTGATAAAATTTATGCACTTTTAAGATAACAATCACTGAAAATCTTATAAAAGTTTCAGTTCATTTACTAAGGAATACGGAAAAAAATGAAGAAAATCAAGGTATATACGAATAGAGGAACAATTAAAAATATTCAGTTCTTGCTAAAGCAAGACTTTAGATGGTATTCAATCAAAATAACGTGTTTTATATAATTATGTGAAAAAAATCCTTTCTGATGTTTTTCTGATAGTTGAGGTTATATATAACATTTACCAAAGAATGATATTGGTTAATTTATTTAATATGACTAGACTAAATAAGAATACTTTGAGAAATCAAAAGCGGATAAAATTAGAGACATGGTTATGCAAGAGGAGACCAAAGCACAAACGTGTTGCGAATTTTCAGAATCAACTACGATTCACGGATTAAACAAAACATGTAATATTGTTTCTCACAAAGCTAAACGCCTCGTTTGGTTAGTTTTACTTCTTGTCATGATTGGTTTGTACCTTTACATAGCTGTTTCATCGATAATCGCATACTTGAGCTGGGAGTCTGTCACTAAAATGACAAAAACTACAAAAAGCGAATTGGAGTTCCCATCAGTGTCCATTTGTTTTCAGGATTTGTTTCAGCGCTGGATGTTGGATGGAGACCCAGAAGCAGAGTTTTGGGTTCGTTATTTAGAGACTCATTCTTATTGGGACCTCACTGAGGATGAGCAAGCTAATGCCACACGCGCGCTGGATATGCCATTGTTCTCTGAATCATTGAATCGAATCGATCCACATTCGATACTGGAGCGTTGTGAATTCAACTCGGAAGTATTTGACTGCAACGAGCGCTTTATATGGCAGAACGCGGAATCCAATAGCTGTGCCACTTTCATGGACCCTGAGAGTCGCAAGCGATATGGCTCTCCAATGATACGATCGCCTGGATTTCCTTTCGGACTCAGTGAGTAAATTGTCCTCCCAGATAGTAGAACTATTAATTATCATATTGCGGAAGTTTGAGCGAAAACATGGCTTTATCAAACTTTATTGTTTATTTTTACACGTTAAAGATATTTAATCTCAAACGAAATATTCATCCGCAATAAAACGATTAGTTCAATTTAGTGAGTCCCTATTTTAAAAGTCTCAATCTCATAAAGTTTTTATTAGAATTAGATATATTCGAATGGATAAAAGATATATGTGAATATATAATGATATGATAAATGTTATACTTCTTCTTGCAAAACTCGTCTTCTTAGAAAATTGCTTTGATCAAACTAATATTTTTGCCCACACTTCCACAATAGAATGATTAATGGGTCTACATGTCACATATATTCGAACGTTTTTGAGACACGATTTTTTTTTTACATTTCGTAAATTCCTCATAAAAAAATATGTCGTTGTAAATTAATATTGGAATACATAAACTCAATTGTATTAAGATTTAAGAATTTTGAATGAGTCAATTTTTCATACTTACATAGTAGCAGCACTTAAACATTCATATACAACGAACCACAACCTAAACAACCATGTAACCGAACATATAACTTTCGCATACAATCTTTGTCAACAGATGTGTGGGTAAACATTAACGTTGCTAACTACATGATAACTTCCACCGGTGGCGCGGGCGTCAAAGTGTTGGTGCATCCCCCGGAATCACACCCTCGCATTCGTGAACGCGCCCTAGCAGTTGCACCCGGAACTGAGGCCTACATTGCTATCCTCGAAAAGCGTATTAGCAACATGCCAAAGCCTTACTCGGAGGTAGATTGTTTGGAAGACAGTGGCACAAGATATCAACCGAAGTTCGGACATGTACCGTCAACATCAAATAGGTACAACAGAGAGGCATGTTTACTGGACTGCATGATAGAGATGAGTACACGAGATTGCGAGTGTAAACTAAGGACAGAACCATTTTGTACTCTAATTGACTTTTTCGCATGTGTCGTCAATGACAGAAAATCCGATTTCGCTCAATGCGAATGTCCATATCCGTGCGAATACACGGAGTACGATGCTACACTCTCAACGCTTTCGCTCCCCACCCCAACATACATTAATGAGGCAACTGCATGGAATCTTACGCACCAGACAACTGACGCGATACGTGAGAACTCAATCCAAATCAAGGTGTACTTTTCCGACCTTCAGATCACAAAAATATCACAGAAACAAGCTTACACATCACTGGAGCTCATTTCTAATCTGGGTGGGCAGCTGGGATTGTTCCTTGGTGCTAGTCTTATAAGCCTAGGAGAACTGGTTGAGTTTGTAATACAAGCCTGCTACTACAGGGGTAAATATTTCGTGCGGCGTTATAACTCAAGCGTGAAGCCCTCTGAGGAAAAAATATCACAGACAGATCCTTATGTGGTTCAAAATGAACCCTTATAGTGCAAAACCAATGGAATTACTGGGATATTGAATCAATATGAGAAAATTCATATGATACCGTTGAATGCATTTGAGTATTTTTAATTCGATTATATATACTTTTTAATAATTGCCAATAAGTATTAACAGGAACAGCTATTTATAACCTGAATGGCAACTGATTTTGGATAGTTTATATTTTAACACATAATTACTTACATAATAACAATGGAACATCTAATAAAGTACAGTACGTTTTTTTCAGTGTAAGAAGACCACTCTAGCTAGAACCATAGATTATTCTCCATGAAAACAAAAATAAAATTATTTTTAACTCCGCCTAAAAGATTTACAAATTATTTGAATTTAAAAAAGTCAAAAGGTTGTTTTTAAAATGGAGGGGCACTCAACGATTTATTCGGGTGAATGTTTATTCTTGCAGCAGTTTTTCCTTGCTTGCAACTTTTCCAGAACAGAACAAATGTTTTTTTTTTTTCGAAACAATTATTTTACTCTAGGATTATGTTTGTAAATATATCAACCGAATCAGCTATATCTAAATTAAGTCTCTGTTAACCAATCTGTGAAAGAATAACCTCATACACATTTGATTTCTTGAAATCTTTATTCTGGTAGGAGATATTAAATTTGCTTGCAATAGCTTTTCTGCGTTCCTTGCTTGGAACTTTAGAATAAACCTTTTCATGAATATAAGAAAAAATAAATCGTTGAGTGCCCTCGTAAAATGCCTTTAACCATAACAAAACATCTATAGCTCTGTACAGAATGAAAAAAAAATCGCGACTATTTTATGCGCGTACAGTCACAACGAGTGTTCACCGGTTTTCGCCCTAAAAGTTGTTTTCATAATGAAATTAGATTCGGTTCTCTCATTTAATGTTTAGCATAATAGAAAGGTTTATTATGTCACATAATGTATTGGGCGATTATTAAATCGCAGCTAAATTTAGTGCGAAAACGGATGAACACAAAGGATTAAGTACTATGTTTTCATTCAAAAACGACGACAGGTTTTTTTTTACCATTGCTTGTATTGAAATTATTTTTACTCTTGTTATGACCACATGGACTGTCTTAAACGCGCTTCTCATTTTGCGCAGGAAAACATGTAAATTTCAGTAACAAATCACAAAAATCCGTTTTTTGGCGTAATTTTTTATGTAGCTTGCATATATTTGGTAATTGGCACATATTGTTATCATACATTATCAATAATTATATTTTGAAACGTTTGGGTTAA
>LQRL01179747.1:30295-41876 GCA_001703475.1 Hydroides elegans | reverse complement strand
ACGTTGCGAGATAGACGTTGAGAAAAAGTAATCTGAAGAAAAACGTTTTGGGAAAGACATTGTGAGAAAGTCGTTGTGAGAAAGACGTTGTAAGAAAGACGTTGTAAGATAGACGTTGTAAGAAGGACAAAAAATTTCACCTATTTCTAATTAACCTATAGAATTAATAAAGAATATATATTGCATAGCCTCGGGGCTTTGCATCTGATGCCTTTGTTTTTCCAGTGCTGACCATGCTAAATTAAATGATTATTGACAGTTCACGGGGGATCGAAGGCCTTTAGCCTCTAGTATTTACTCCGACTTCAGAGAAGGCCATGATTAGCCTTGCTTTTCAATAAGTTGCCTCAGTAAATCTTTGTGTGCATATAAAGGTTGGCAAGTACTAATCAACAGATAAAGTCCGTTGAATATTTGTCGACCCTAGTATTCACTATCTTGGCTTGAAATCAAGTCGATAATGATTCGCACTCCCTATGATTAATTATACTGCGCATAACATTTTCTAATCTAAGGTGGCATAAAACACATATAATGTTTTAAAAAGAACTTATTTGAATAAATAGGAACCGCCGTTAACGTTTTATGGTTTTCTAAATGTGATTTTAATTTCCTTATTTGCAACTTGTTCCATATTTACCTAGTCCTGAGCATACTCATATTCTTAGGCCTTGTGTCATATTTAGAATGAGACTTAACATTTAAACCTTAAATTGTTTAATCACATAAACGGTAATTTATCTATGCATAAATCGATTTCGATTACTAAATGTTACATTGCAAAATCAATCAGGCTCCCAAGATTTTGATGATTATAGGCCCTGATTCCGAACATTTTATTTTTCATCGGCATACTTTGATATTTTTCAGGCACGCAAGCCGTACACCATGCACTGTCTCTATTCTGTTTCAGTTTCCGAACCTCTGGTATATATCGTTATATGTTTTTTTATGTATAAGCGTCCCTTATATATCTTCATATGTATTTTTTTTTCTAGGCACGCAGGCCGTGCACCGTGAACTGGAACGCGTTGTGGCTGACTTCCTGGGAGTTGAGGCGGCCATTACCTTTGGCATGGGCTTCGGTACCAACTCGTGTAACATGCCAACCATTATTGGACCCGTAAGTATAAAGTGAATACTTAAACTGAAATGTATATTCTGAAGACAATGTGAGTGAGATGAAGATAAACAAGTTTGACTAGCGTCTAAACGTTAAATTGAAGGACCCAACAAATATGATTGATTTACTCATGCAACATACACACGATTACCGAAATTAAAAATATATCGGTATCGGATGTTGTCCTGATGGTTAAGCCCACATATAACTTCAGTTATCCTTAAGGTATTTGATATCGATAGAAAACACAATGAAATTTGGAAGCAATTGGATTTCGTTCCGGAATGTCTAGAAAAATAAGATGTGATTTTCCGTTTATCCTGCACTTAGCAGAGAAAGCAAAAACAGTGAGATGTATAAACATATAAGTACTTATCATGGGTTAAGGCATTCTTAAAGCTTGCCCATGGTTGTTATCAGTGCACAGGTTGATATCCTACATTTTCCATTTGCTATTTACCATAGGCGTTTCTTTAATTCACACTTCGACGTAGATGTGTTTATCTTCATTAAAGAAAAAATGCAATTGACTGTAAAATCAATTAACATAACTAATAGCATTTGTTTTTATCGTAGTTAAATACGACTGGATAAAATGCAATGTAATGCTTCATTTAGTGGTTAATCATCTAAAAATGAATCATATGCTAAAATATTATGTTATAATAGGTCTTGACATATATGTAGTCCTTGGCTAGATAACAATAACACATACAAATACAATGTATCATCAACATATTACGTAATGGTCGGGCACAGTTTAGTCAGTCAATTAAGGACAGTTTTCAGATTAATCTTGAATAGGGAGGGTTTGTATGTAAACACGGTCCTATAAACAATTGAATATGAAATTTGAAGTCTTGATAATTTAAACAAAAAAATCACATTTCCTGATTAATCAGGTGTCCATTATTGCTCATCCTTTCATTGATTTGGTATGCCAATAAAGTTTTTCGTTGGACATCGAAATTCATTTCTTTTCTTGATTCCGATCTTTATCTCTTTTCTGATTCTTCGTTTTCTCATGGTTGCCTTTCTACACACTGCCCACGTTTGTCTTTAGATTGTCAGATTTCGGTAAACGCTGTCTCCATGAATTCAAAGTACTACAAATGTTATTTATAATATACATGTATTTTCTTTTTGTTTTCGCAGGGTTGCCTGGTGATCAGTGACGAGCTTAACCACGCATCACTGGTTCTTGGCTGTCGTCTCTCAGGAGCATCCATCAAAGTATTCAAACACAACAGTAAGTCATTATATATATAATAAATATAATGTTGAGGAAATAATTCATGCTCCCTTATCTCAACCTCTACCAATCTGTTATCTTTGTCATATAAATATTATATTGATTTGGCAACTTTGTCCTATAAATATTATATTACTTTGGCAACTAGCTTTTGGAAGGTCTTTCAAAACCAAAATGCAAAATGTATTTCGAACGGTAATAGCAACAGTATGTTTTTCGCCAACTCAAACTACTTGATGTAGTGATTCATAAATAAATGCTATTCACTAGTCACAATCTATCATCAGAAGACGCGTCAACGATAGACACATTTCACGAACATGAGAACCGCCCGTGACTGACAATGTGTATGATTCAACGTTTATAAAAAGTATATACGGGATTATAAAATGATTAGATATACATGTATTTAGATATAAGATATACACCCACAACATATCAAAAACTGAAATAATTCCATAAAGTATAACTCATGATATCTGAGCTTGAAGTTAATAAGTGTAGCTATTCATCACGAACTTTGGAACCGCTGTTCTAGATAGTAGACCAAAGCTTGTGATGGTCACAATGTCATTATCATGGGTTGAAGTATTTCATTGATAGGAAAAGCATCTCTTCCTGGTCTCAAAAGTACGATTGCACTTTCAGTGGCTGAACTGTCATAAATTTTGCAACCCCTTTTTACGGTATATTATATGCTACATTGTATTTTAAAGGCCATAATGTGTATAGAAAGCCGGCGAATGATGCACATACTGGGATACATTGTTCGAATTGAAAGGCTGTCACAATTTCGCCCCATGTCGCTCTTTTGTATTTTACTGAATAACTATCAATTTCATAGATTTGCTACTTTGGTGTATACGCTAGTTTAAATTCAGTCCCTATTTGGTTGACAATTTCTGCAAAACAAAAATGAGAAAGAGAAGGGACAGTAAGGAACATTTAGGTGCTGAACTTCGTATCTCTGACTTAAATATTATCGGTATAGATCATACGGAGAGGGGCGTACACACAAAGGGGTCCTCGACTTTCCTATAATTTCCAATCCTGACACTCTCAGCTATGTTATGATTGATTTTAAGTACATTTTATCTTGCCCACAGTAATGTGACGATGTGGGACGGAATGACAAATTTAGAAACTGTCATAACATGAGTCATATATCACTTTTTTATTCACAACTTCTGATTAATAATGTGTCAATGCTCTAAGACACAACAAATAAACAATTGGAAGGTTTTCATGCAGTCTTGTTCGTTCAAATTGAAACAAATATTTGTTTTACTGATGATACATTTATCAATCATAGGGTCTACCCCACTAAAATGCATCTGATTAAATAGCTTCATACAAAAAAGCTTGCCATATTGTCCATCATATATGTAAAATCTTATCTCGTATGTAAAATCTTATCTCGTCTACATAAGAAATATCATTATACTTTGAAATCTGTTGAAGATAAACCAATATTTGCTGTTTTTACTACACTAGGCGATTTAAAACTCTATTTTATGTTGATTATTTCAGACATGAAAGATCTGGAGCAGAAACTGCGTGACGCTGTGGTGTACGGCCATGAGCGCACCTGTCGACCATGGAAGAAAATCCTCATTGTCGTCGAGGGCATTTACAGGTTAGTTCAAATATCCGTAGTCCTCTATGTTAGGAGTAATAACTTATAGCCTAAGGATCCTAAACCAAATGGGAATTGGCCCGAGGGATAGGAAATATTCAATGCCAAAGTATTTTTTTTCCTTTCCCGTGGTTCTTAATATGGAAGATATTATTTCCCGCGGGTCGTTTTGTTCGGTGTCATGCTTCATCGATGTTATGAGGTTATGCATTTAGCAAACTAAGATGTTTTTAGACGACTATCTGAAGTACAACTTGACAGTAAAAACCCAATAAATAAAAGGCTATTTTTACACAACCGATAAACATATGACATGCTAAAAACATAGACAAGTAAACAACAAGATTCAAAATAAAGTAGACAAGATTTTTTTTCCTGTTCTTTCTGTGCCCTTCCGAAACTTTTATTTCGGAATCATTTTTCTCCTTTAAAATAAAAGGCTTGAAATTGTATTTCTTGCAGCATTTTAGCCATTATACACCATTTAGAAAAGCGTATCTCCCGTTTTTACCTAAGCTCTTTTGCTTGATTCATTTGAGAACAAAAACACATGTATGTTTGAATTTGCAAATGAGACAATAATTGAATTGTTTGGCTCTATTCACAAAGTTTGCTCCGCAGTGCAACTTGCAAAACAATGTTAAAACAATTACTGAGCTTAATCCTTGCGACCTGTATTGGAAATATATTGATATTTCGTTGCATATAGTCAATAGTAAAAGGACCAGATTTATTGTGCATGATATATTGTATAGAAAATGCTGTTTACCGGCTGGAAATAGTCTCTGACCTTCATTTGAAAAGGCCTTGTTTATGCTGTTGCATCGCAGCCATTAATACATAAGTATGTCTAGCTTAATCATTAAATATGTAAGCATACAGAACTCATTTACTTACTTATATAGTATTGAGGTATAGCCATTCACTAGTTATGAGTGCATAATGTCTGTTATGAAACCATGTTGTGTAAGGTAAGGTGACATTGGTAAGGTCACTAAAAGCATGTAAGCATGCAATGCTATGCTTTAGGTAAATGCAGTGCAAATGGCTTGAGCATTGAGGCTTTATTCCCGCCTATCTTAATATTAATATTTCTATCATACACCGGAATTAATGGAGTGTACATATGTTTTATGATCTTCAAAAAAAACAGTTAGTTTATAAATTGTGCATTTATTAAAATATTAACACTGCACGATAAATTCAATGATCCAAAAAAAAAAATAAACCATATGCAGCTTTGTAAGATTTGTTCAAACTCTATTTAAATGAACCGAAACATATTATTCCACAAACAAATAAATAAATATGGGCACTCACTAATAGATCCGCGGCGCTCTTATGTCCTTTAGTATTCTTCGAAAGTTATACGTTATATCACATCCTTTTATAAAATGACTGTTTCAAGTTATTCATCAAATAAAGAATATATTTTCCCTTTGCCCTAAACAGCATGGAAGGTTCGATCTGTCGTCTCCCCGAGATCATTGAACTCAAGAAGCGCTACAAGGCCTACCTTTACTTGGATGAGGCGCACAGCATTGGCGCGTTGGGTCCGCGCGGGCGCGGGGTCACCGACTACTTTGGTGTGGACCCTAGGGATGTCGATATTATGATGGGCACGTTTACCAAGAGCTTCGGAGCTGCGGGCGGCTATATCGGTGGGAGTAAGGTATGTTGGGGACGTTTTGGTATTTGATTGAACAGAAATGAGTATAATTTGAGAGGGTTATGGTTATTGAGTGGTTTAGCAAGGGTGTGATGTGTTGTACGTTTCACGTCTATATTACGGATATAAAGTAGGTTGAACCGATGGTGTTTATGGCGTTAAAAGAAATAATTTTGGCAGGAAACCGAACAGAAAGGACTGCCGTGAATATTTTGTGCACTCCATAGAACGATTTTTTAAGGCTAAGAGAGATTTTTTACGAAAGATGTTGCATGATTCGTAGAAGTGATCAATAAGTATTCAAAACTTAATTATAGTACTTAATGCACATCATGTTTTTTTTCGGTTACAGCGACTGATCAATCATCTGAGGAAGACATCTCACAGCGCATGCTACGCTAGCACCATGCCAGCGCCCGTCGCTCAACAGGTTATCTCATCCACGCGCCAGATTATGGGCTACGGTGGCACACAGGAAGGTAAGATCAATCTCGCAATTATAGTTTTAATTTCGAGTATATCCCGTACATAGGTTTGAGCAACTTTATAAATTCAAAATAAAATCAGATAAAGTTTTCTGCTACCGAGAGAGTAAATGACCTCGAAAAAAACCCTCCAAAGGTCGTCTTGTTCTCCCTCGTGGATGTATATTTTCTAACTTTGCATTAAACCACGCTGAAGCAGCATTGATTTAGTTTCAGTCTGCTAGTCGGAGACTGGCCCCACCCTTTCAACAGTTGGGGTAATAGTCTTACTAACCCTACCAACTCAATTTTATGACCTGTCCTCGAGGGATACTTGATGTTATTTTTCCGTTAACTTTTCACAGGCAAGAAGCGCATCTGCCAACTGGCCTGGAACTGCCGCTACTTCCGTCGGCGCCTGCAGGAAATGGGCTTCATCATCTACGGCAGCGCAGACTCGCCCGTCGTGCCACTGCTTGTATTCTGTCCTGGCAAGATACCGTGAGTGTCAATATTGAAACTAGGTTTAAACTAGGGTATTTGGAATAAAGTTCAAATAGCCTATATTACAGCGTACTTGTATGCAAAGAGAGCTGAGCAAAACCAAGTGTTGATGTTGTAGACCTAATAACTGACATGTGCGAGTAACATTTTTAATCATTAGATAATTGAATAATTGATAAGGCACACACCGATATAACCAAGCCTCGAAGAGTTAAAAAACAATAGTTAAGTGAAAACAATCTTTAAACGCCTTTGTCGTGTTCTATTTTACAGTGCGTTTAGCCGCGAGTGCCTCTCGCGTGGCCTGGCCACCGTGGTCGTCGGATTCCCTGCCACGCCCATCATCGAGTCACGTGCTCGCTTCTGTCTCTCCGCGTCGCACACCAAGGAGATGATTGACAGGGTATGTATTTTGAGCATTGCGAAGGCTTTATAAACCCCGATAATTGGAGAATATGCTGTTAATAAACATGTGTTAAATAGAGTAAAGAAAACACTTTTAGACACAATGGACCATCTTTAAACCGAATCAAGCGAATCATTGGTTTTACCGACCATTATCATTTAAGGCTATATATCTTTTCAAAAATAAACAGATATCTATTAAACCAACAATTTACATCGGTCCCATGCTGTTCTGTTGAACGATATTCTACTGAAGATAGAATTCGGTATTCGGATCTGAACAATGACATAAGCCATATAGCCATATATCTTGCATTTTGGTATTTTGTAATTTTAACTATTTTTTTTTCTCTTTCCACCCAGGCCCTAGAAGTGATCGACGAGGTTGGTGATCTACTGTCTATGAAGTATTCGCGTCAACCGCCACCCAAATTCTCAGAGAAGGAACCAGAATTCAGGGAAAGGTGAATTGCGTTTAAATTAGTATATTTGCTGCATTTTTGTATCCAAACTACAGGCTACCTTAAAATGTTTTGAGTACAAACATAAATACATGGATATCAATTGAAGGGCTCCGTGCAACAATGTGTTAAGTCGACTTAACATATTTCGCCAAAATGTATGGCAAAGTGCCTAGTGATCACTGATCCATTTAATATCCTAGAATGATACTAAGAAATCAGTGCGATCATAATTATTTCATCATTTGGCAGCTTGCCAATTGTTATATAAATTACCAATTAAAAAAGTGTCAATGTTCTTTTTTCTCAAAACGTCAATTTCATACTAAACACATTGTTGCACGGAGCCCCATCAATTTTGATATGAAAAATAAACAGGTTGTGAGGATTTTGTTTACGATAAAATCAATAGTTTTTCACAAACCCTTAACGATATATATGCCTATAAATGTTTTTAAGCTGTATTTAAAATATTTAATAGCGAACTTAATAAGTTCCTTATTCTCAATTTAAAATTCAATCAAATTGTTATTCCAGGTACCCATTGTTACCGCCCGAGTGCCAATAAAAAGTGAGATCTGAGCTATAAGCGAATCAGAAAAATAACAAGAGAGGAAAATCAAACGCCACATTCGGAATAAAGGCGCATCAAACCATAATTTATGTGATAATGTTTACTTAATGGTATCCTGGCGTCGTTCAATGCTCACAGCTTGACAATTTGGGGTTGAAACCAGATTTGAAAAAAAAATCGCGTTTATTTGGTTCGCATTTGTGTACGGTTCCATTTTGGGATGAAGTGGTTTTTAACAAAAAGACAGTTTTTGGAACGAATTTCCACTGGTTGTAAAGACAGTTGAAACGCTTTCATAATAGGATCTGATATTTTTTTAATGATAACGGATGATCATTGTTAATGTAGGCTAATTTGTCTCTTATCAACACATGAAAAATCAAATTGATATTGCAAAGCGAAATAAATGTCACCAACCTTGCATTTTGAAAATGCAGTTATTTAGTTCATTGCTGGAAAAGTTGATGTGTCTTTCTAAGTAAATTTATGTATTATCTCTCAATATTAAATATTTTTTTGGTCAAAATATTGTTTGTCATTGTCATGATAAAAAACGGCTATATATCAATATAAGTTACGAATAGCAAAAGATAAAAGCATAGCTGTTCAAAATCCGAAATAAAACTAATTAAAATAATATTTCACTGTTAGCTTAGTAGAATAAAACTTTCACGGAGAATATTTAGAAGGTAATTCGCGTTAAAATATAGGTTTCCGTTATGTTGTTTTGTGAGATGATTTCACTACCCGTTTTTGGCTTGCAGTGCCAACATTTGCAATGAAATGTGATATAATTTCGTGTGTGGATATCAACTCACACGTGTGTGGATATCAACCAACTTGTAAGTTATGTATTATCGGACTAAGCTTATATATTTATTTTGCTTAGTTTTCAGATAAGCTTGGTCTATTTAAAGGTTTCTTTTGTCTTTTCATTCCTTGTCTGTGACATATGTATTCAATCATTTCTCAAGAAATGAGGTATTTTTATCGTACACATTATAACATGTGTATTGTATCTTAGTTTGTTTAAATTATATAGATGTTGCATAGTACACTTTAGTGTAATATATATCTAAAGTGTACTATGCAACAACTGGTTTAAATGGTCCGTTTATCTTGATGATGGAAATCGTAAAAATCTACATTACAGTTGTACTTTGTCTAGTTTTTCAGGGCTGTATTCGTACAACTTTTACATATATTGTGACTAAATCGTACATTATGTTTGGTTACCAGTAGCAATAAATGTTTGTACTTTGTTTAAGAAAAATAATACCAAACATGATATGCTCCAGTATACTTGAGGTAAGGTAACTACAAACCAACGTCTTAGGCCAAACACAGAATAAAAATTTAGGGAAGTGGGTGGCGCGTGCCCCTCCCCTCGTTGTAGAATGCCTATTACCAGGAGCCATTAGGTCCCCGGAATGCGATGGTGGGAAAGGCTTATGTACACTTTACTGTGCTCTGTTTTGGGGTTGTATGTCGAGAAAGAGTATCTCATGACCATTAAAACGAATGAACATTTTTGCTAAAAAGACGAATTAAAACAAGATATTTTTTCTCATTTCTGTGTTCATCTTACTTAATTTTCCCTCTTTTTTTGGTAAATGTAAATTTAATGATGTGCTATGATTGTCATTTGTGATATGTTTGATAATAATTAAACATTGATATATGCAAAATTGTACATGTTAGATACGTACTCAACCTCATTAGTACATGTGCTAGTTAGTATTTCCCGATTAGATATTTTCATCAGGTGAATAACCAGTTACCAACTAACTACTGTTTTAGCATGTAGCTAGAAGTAGTTAAACAAAGGTTAACATCTTGCTATGTTTATCATTATAATTTATACATATATATGCATGTATATAAACATCGTTGGTAACTTGTTATGCGTTAAGTTTGTTTATACTTGCCTGTTGGCTTTGTTATTTTATTCATTTACATTATTCCACGAAGATCTAGATACTATAAAAACGGTGTATGGATACCCTGTATTGAATTCCAGAAATGTAAACATTTTGTTATCTGAGTAAAAGCAAGAATCTCTTTAATATTTATTTTAGGACGTATTTTGATAATTTAACGAAATGTGATTATGACAGGGTAGTCAACTAGAAACAGAATCTGTAGTAATGACCCGATTTCATTGGACCATTAACGACTCCATAAATCGGCGATACTATTTGAACTACAATGTCTTCTCTATATTTATTCAGGAACCTCTAATGAAACATTTTAATCTGTAGTTATTTAGTATAATCAATCTTCATTTTGTACTTATGATTGATGAAATAATATTGTAATTAAGACATAAATACAGATTTTTAATTTTATACTTTGATAAATCAGTAGAAGTACATGTTTTTAGAAACTAATTGTATAATGTATATACATTTTGTATTGAGAGTATAATGTAACTATGTAGTGCCTTTGTTACACGGAAATGTCTATCATACCTTGTTTGCATTGTCTATAAAAGGGAGGGGAATATTATGTGTAAAAGATAATAAAATTACGGGTAAATGTGAAATAGAATTGTGAGTAAAAGCTAAAATGTTTCACTATAACAACTTTTATATTTGCTCAGTGTGCTTTAAATTGTAGATAAGACCAGTTAATTTTGTTCTAAAAAGGGGGAATTATGTGAGAGGGTCAAGAATGTATTAGACATAAACACATTGCAATTTGATAGAACGATTTGATAGAATTTTATGGGGAAATTGTGTGTCTTAGTTGTAGAAATTGTAGTTTATAACAGAATCCTCACAGTTATAGACTAAATAAATCGGCACAGTATTAATCAATTATTGTAACTATGTAATTTTTAAAAGAGTTTGTTTGTGATACGAGTGAGACTTTGTACAGCTATCACTACATGTACCACCTTTTGGTAACTATTTCCAAAAAGTGTGTTTTGCTACCTTCATGTATGCAATGTCCATTATATAAGAATTGTGAGGTAGCTTTATGTTTGATCACATATTTTTTTGTCACGTGTCTGTTATTACGAAATAAAAACGTGCTTCAAAGAAAATGAGTTTTATTGTTAAGTTGATCAAGACTTAGCATAGATAAACAATAATTGGCTGTTGGCTTTACAATATCTTACTTATAAACACAATCTGAAAACTTATTATCCTAAATAACTCCAACTTTGAAATCGATTTTACAATTTTCTATAAGCATTTAGCTAATTAAAACTCCAATTACAATAAAATAACTCCTTTTGCTGAACAAATATAGCCTTAATAAATGTTTTTAATGTTTAGGCATTATAAAGAAATTGTGCATGTTTAGGATATAATAAACATGTAACTATTCTGGGTTTACTGCTTGTCTAACATGCGATTCATTTTGACAGCTACAACTATATTATATACTCACATTATTAAAGTGGTTATAAATGTTCTGAAGTTTGAGATGAACCTGAAGAAACATGACATAGGGCTTTAAAATACATGTGTTGTAAAACTGACAT
>LQRL01179747.1:10243-23057 GCA_001703475.1 Hydroides elegans | reverse complement strand
TGCACTAATTATAAAGAATTGTGACTTGCAAATATTCAAGCGATGAATGTTTCTATGGCAAAAGAGAAACAAATGCACAAATTTATTTGAGTTTTTTTTTATAGAAAATATAGATTATCCAGTAGGCTTATATGCACATACATATTTACAATTGTTTCACATACAAGGTAAACTATGTCCTAAAATGAAAACAACTATCTACTCTGGCACAAAACAAAATTAACATGAAAGAACGAACGTGAAAAAAGAGACAATTATACCAAATAGACCATAACTTTATACCTTAAAAACGTTATTTTCGTCAAACCTATAAACTATGCCCGACTTCATTAGCAAATGTGAAGACAAAGGCTTAGAGTAGCACATTTCATAGCGAATTCTAAATTCTCATGTACCGGTAATTTCATTTATCATTTGATCAACGCTATGTCGAGCCTGACCGTGCATTTGGCATGACACAAAAACACATTTTACAGCTGCTCATATATGCCTAAAATCCTAAAATAAATTCGCCCCCTCGGCCCAATTCATTAAATGTCGATCATGCCTCTATCATTGGAGCAAGCACTAAATTACTCATTCCCTCCCATCCTTTGAACTACCGCATTTTCGCCATGATACGAGAAGCATCATTTGTTAGGTTGCCAATACCAGCCCATCCTGACAACACCACATTCTTCCCACTCCCACCCTCGATTTTCCTGCAAATGCTTCAAACAAAACCACCCCTACTCTAAATCAAACTTATTCATTTTAAAGATAAAATGTGCCCCTTCTCTCAACACTACCCACACTCAAACTCATCCCTCACCCCAACCCCACTCCCGAAAACCCAATCATTTGCTGGGCCCATTCGACGCCCCACCACCTCCCCGAGATGGCCTATTGAACGAACACCAATCATCTTTCGTCGCTCCATGGTGACCTAGTTGTTGCCATGACTGTAGCGTGTTTTCAGTGCGGTACTGTTCCCATCGGCTGTCGTCACATTCGTGCGTTAAATAACGTTCGCCCACTGTCGTTTCGAGAGCGCGTAGGTCGCACCAGCATAGGTAGTCCTGTAAAATAAGAAAGTGATATATTTATTAAAAAAAAAAACAGGTCATTGTAGTTTAAAATCTATAAGTTGGGAAAGCTTGAGTTGTCTGAATTTTGAGTGGTCAATGGCATTTATATGTTGTGTTGTGACATGATAACATTTCAAATTTGATTCGATGAAATAAGCTTTAATTCAGATAGCAAGTTCAGCCATCCTTTATGAAGGATGACTATTTCAATATGATGTTACAAAAAGTTCTCGTATACTACAGTATGAGCAAACGTATTTAGAGGAAGTGACATTTAGTTGATGATATTGTGTTAATCGAAAATTAAAATTTAGGATTTGTTCAATTCCATAATAATTTTAACTTGCATCGTACAAAAAAATTATAACAAACTTTATTTAAGTGAAGTAAATATATTGAAAAAAACAGCATACCACGCCACGAAAAAAATAGAAATGCATAATATGCGTATGACAAAAGCAATAAAGATGATAAAAAATATACAAATGACACAATTACCTGAAGCCAGTCGTGACATAGAGACTTGTCCACTGAAAATCGCTTTCTCATTTTCACTTGTAGCAAATTGTTTATGAGATCAGTGGCTGTAAGAACAGAACGATAGAACGGACATAAAGACCATGCAAGAGTTTGAGTTAAAAAGATTGACATATAATTTTCACTTGGGGAGAGCTTTTCAACTTTGTTGCGTTAAGTTGCTTTAACTGAGATATGATTCAATAGAATCTATGCTTGTTATCAGATGATTGTTTTTTATATGCCATTTCAATGGCAAATACAAAAAAATAAATATTGATTCAATGAATCGATTTGAAATGTATGGCTTTTTAGTATATAAGTTTAAAGAGCTCTCCAGAGTATTACTGAAATCACAAATAGCAGCACCACGAAATTACATAAGTCGACCTCGTACCCTACAAAGATGAATAAGCAAAAGAACATTAAAGTAAGCGAGAAGTTCCACCAAATGATTTCGGATAATATCCAAGGGCTTGAATGCTGCCAAAGAAAAACCATATAGACTGCGGTATAATTTAGGGCAATTAAACAACAACCTTTAATTTGAATCGATGTGTACATGCACATTAAAATCAGGATGAAACCCAATCTATGTGACTCTTAAGAATGTAATTTCACCCCTACCACGTGATGGTGGGGGTCTTCAAAGATATGTACTTTTAGTACTGACCATCCTATATCGTACAATATTTCGTTGAAGTATTGAGGATATAGGGTTGAGCTTGTGTCAGTGAGACTAATTTGCTATTTTGCCCTATTTATCTTATAAATGCAATAGAATGGTGTGTAAAAACGGCAATAACAATGGTAAATGCCGTTTTTACACACCATGCCATGGCATGGGCCCATCATGCATCAATTAACCATTAAAATAATAATTGATGGAGCTTCACAGCGTATTATATAGTAATTTAAACCAATATGTATTATCTGAAAACATCCAAAGATAAAATCACAATATTGAAAGTCATGCCTCAGGACGCGCATATACATGTACTGTAAAATAAACAGGTCAGTAGAGCTCAGATTAAACAATATACATACAATACAACTTATCTATACAGGCGCGGATCCAGAAAATATTGAACCTGGGGGCGCAACAATATAACTTATCAGGCTGAACCGGGGGGCGCAAATTTATATTTTTGTCTTTCATATAAGAGCGAACAGGGGGGCGTGCGCCGGGTACGCCCCCCTCTAAATCCGCGCCTGTCTATATGAACAAACTGATAAGAAAGACAGAATGTGCAATAAATCCTTTATTGCACCATTATATGCTATCAGTATAAAACACTTTCTGATAAAGAAAGACGGCAAATATAAGCAATCTGAAAAAAAAAAATACATAACGTCGATAATTTGAAGGCTTCAGTAATCGTTGACAATATCCAAAGATTGTAAAATTCATCACACAATGATTACATGCATACTCTGAGCACAAGATATCCATAACGGACACAACGCTATCAAAAAGTAGATAACAATATCAATATGATTAAATGATTGAAAATGGTTGACAATGTATGTTCCCGTATCAATTTAAGAGGGAAGGCCAACAAAATAGTGTGATATAATTTTGAAGCAAAACGTTATAAAGTCAGCTGTCGTTCCCTTTCTAACATGATTCGACGAATCTTTTTTCAATTCGTCATTCAGGAATCTTTTGATAACAGTTCTTTCCATTTTATTGTGTGATAGAGAGCCATCTGTAATACCGTCCCGGGCTATATCCTGTATCAGTCGCCCTATGGTTAATTTCCCATATACGAAACAACGGGCATCATAGCGATTTAAGCCCTCTAAACGAATTAAAGGGGACCATTACAGGATACAGCCCCGTCCCGTGATCAGGACGTTTCGATACAGAAACTACAACAGTTGTCAAAAACCCTTTCTTTTCTATATTTGTTAATTATTTCTGAGGGAAGCATCACCTCACTCAACCAAATGTGGTTGTAAGCCTGACTGACGGTAAGACGCTGCTCTATGTCGACTTTTAACAGGTTCTGAACCATGTCCACTGCTGCAAGAAAAGGCATCTTAATGTGTGTTTGTGAAACAACCGAACGTGTGGCCAGTTAGTTCATTTATTTCATAGTATTAAATTTCTTCAAAGTGAGTCTTAAAAATCTTCGGTTAACGGAACGATTATTTAATCGGTTTTGGCTTTTACAATTCTCCATTGTATATTATGATTAAAAAAAAAAAAGATTTTTTTTTAGATTTTAAAAATTCTTTTGGTTGTCTCCGCTTAAAACATCAAATGAAAGGTTGTGTTTCAAACTAAAAGCGTAATAGTCATATAGAACTTTGGAACTCATTAATTGGGTTGATCACACTACCTTGTTCTGAGATTTCCTTCCATGGATTCGGTGGGTACATAAAGGCGGCATTCTGGATTTGGTCTGAGATTTCTTCGTCCTCGTTAAACGGAAATGTGCCACTAAGACTGAAAATTAAGAAGTTCAGAATAAAAAATAAATAGTAGTTATCACATTTAGTGTCTACAAAGTTGGCAGAGTTCACATAACTAGAAAACTTTGTATCTAACAACTGTACCTTATATTTTTTTGCATATTGTTTTTAATTTAAAGAGAAGTTCATGATTTTTTAAAGTTATAATTGCAAAACATATAATTGGCCTATATATAAGCATCAAATGCAGATTGGGAAATGAACTGAAATCAATGTACCTGACGTATATAATAACCCCTACGGACCACATATCAAGCGATCGGTTGTAGCCTTTGTTTTTCAATACTTCGGGCGCTGAAACACAATTAAGTATGGAATACGGTGTTGAAGATCGTTCTTCTATTAACTGGGACCTTTAGTTGCTATGGAACGATTTACCAATCTTATCGTGAAAACGTTTATGAAAATTTCAGATTTTTCGAATGTACCGGAGGTATGAAGCCAAGGTTCCTTTCTTTTGTGCATTGTTTTAAGAAGACGGCTAACAATAGCTTTCTCAACAGATGCAATATTTGAATGTTCGACTTATCTGATACATGTACCCGGTAAACAGATTGAGAACTTGAGAACTAACTAACCGAGGTATGCGGGCGTGCCGACGATCGACCGTCGGAAAGATTTGTCACCAATGATGCGCGCGAAGCCAAAGTCACACAGCTTGATCTGAGGGCGACAAATATGTAAATCAATCAATTAAATATTTTTTCATAAAATCTTTTTCTCTAGTGTAATACCCGGTCGACCATGCTTTTTTATATGTTAAAAGAGTAGGGATCCACGATAAAAATTGGCTTTAACTCCATACTCAATATGCTTACATACCTTATTCGTTTTTTGAGTCCGAGTGACTGAAAATTGGTTGCTTAAACGATATTTGTATTTATTTGATATTATGTTTGTATCAAAACCACTTTTCCGTTTAACTACAGTGCTATATATCAACAACGAACCTATGTAGCTGAAACCGACAAATACATTGAATAATTAAAACAAAAGAAATTCTTTATAGTACTGAGAACCATTGAGCAAGCTTACCTGAGGGAAGGGACTTTCATTCGATAAGAGTACGTTCTCGGGTTTGAGGTCGCAATGCACTATGTGCTTGTTGTGCAGGTGCTTCAGTGCTACTAATATCTGCAACAATCAAAAATCAAAACACAAATTAGAATATTGATGAAATATATCATTTAAGACATTTTATGAATACGTACATACGACGAAAAATGAAGAGGAAAGCCAGCATTGTGCGCCGTAGCATGAAATTAACTCAAACGTAAATCGAGGCGCCTCGTCGACAAATCCTATCAAATTCCGCTACTTCTTAGCGAAAGTAGCCTTTATAAAAAATATGTTAAGGCGAGTTCGAAATTTCAAAGAACAAGAGTGTCATTTCCGCCAAACCCTTTTTCTTGGCAGCTATACAAGGAACAGAGACGTCGGTCGTCTATTACCGATAAACTTATCGAGTTGTTTTTTTTTATGGAAACAGTTATTCTCTTTACTTTGAAATGGATTAGAAGTGTATAGATGTTGTATGAAATTGTATAGAAGGATGAAGGTAATATGTGCATACATTACAATATCATAAATTATGTAACATTCTCATCTTTGTTTTCGAATTGCGTTATACACATGTTAGTAAACAAGCACTGAGTAACTCAATATTTAAGTACGGTCTCAATGACATTAAGCCACAAAGTGTGTCGCTCTTTAGCATTGAAACATTCATTATTGTATTAAAGCAATTAAATCGACCATAAGAAAACTCCATTGAACTGTTGCAAATTTCATTACAAGTGTTGCAACATTAACTATGTTTAATTCAAGCCATTTGTCACATTGTCAACTATACTGGCAAAGATCCATATTGGATTAACAAACTGGAGCTGTTCGCTCAATCAATCTGTGCGCTATGGAAATGATAAGACATTTAGAGACATTTTATACGGCAAGATAATCCATTTTTATCTATTATCGAACTGACAGAAATACACACGATTTGCATAGATTTAACGGGGGGTTTAGGGTGATCGAATAGAACTAAGCACAAGAAACGACTAAGACCTCGATAAATCCGTGTCTTACAACGTATCAAGAGACTTTTCTGAGGATTCACTGCTTCTTTTAACAAAGAATGCCCCCTTGAATCCTAGTGACTTACTGAGCAACCCCTGAAAACTTGGCGAGAATACGTAGTCTTTGTGTTTCGGTGAAAATGAGAGATTTGGTAATGTCATGTATGCATTATAAAATGAATCCAGAAAGTTTTCGTATTTTGATATGGTGATGATATAATGACGCATGGGATAATATAACGCAAATAAAACAGGACAAATAAATAATTATTTTGACAGCTGGCCAATATGGAAAATTATTTATATATTTAGAGTTAATTGAGTTGAGGTCATATGATGAAAACATTTCAGTTTTTATACGGAATAGCAAACCATCAAATAACATTTGACAAGAAACAACATCACATGTTAACTAATATTGGAGACGGTGAGTAGATGATTTGTTTATTATGTACAACTATATCTTGCTGTTTGCATGTACAAAACATATATTTCATTTATTTATCCTATGAAAACGTTAAACAATATGTTCATTTTTTCTTCTTTTTTTAAAATATCTTTTGATTTCATAGCTGAATTTTGAGCGAATAAGTAAGAAAACCATAACATGGAGCCACGAAAATGCCCAATTAATGAAAACAAATAAATGATTCTTGTTATTTGGATAGAAATCATGGAATTTTTGACAAAAATTGACATGGATTTTGAACATATGAAAATCCAGGGTTTACTCATTAGCAAATGTCTCGACTTATTCATCACGGATCGAAACCGATAAATGAGAAAAAAGTTAATATAGCCATTAAGTTTTTTTTATCCGTGAGTGGTACCATAGTTCTGCACCTTTTGGCACGAAGAAAACACATTGAAACATATTGGTGTTATTATGAATAATAGATGTATATTGAATAATAATGTTATCCATCATAAATTTCATATCAATATTTTTACCGAATAACTTTTCAATGGATAAAAGAGTTAATAGAATCACGAACAGACTGATATGTCTGATAATATAATGTCTATGATATGAGACAGCTAGGTGCATAATTTAAAAAGAGCTGTTTTTTTACAATATTGCTGTAAAATACCTAATAAAAAATGAAATGAAAAAAATATATATATATTTCAACAAAATAAATCATTATACAGTAAAACCCCCTTTTAGGGAACACCTTCGGGACCGACAAAAATGTTCCTTATTCGGGGGTGTTCCGCCAAGAGGGGGTCAGTAATTACGTCATCAAAAAAGAGGGAATGTGTCGTTTTATTCTCTGTTTTATGTATATACAGTGCTATATGTATATTTAAGCGGTATTAACAAAGCAAAATAATCTGTTAAGACAGATAAGTTTATTTTACCGTTTAATAAAGTGTTTTCCAATCAGTTACATTAAACACGTGCAATAATCGCAAAGCAGAGATTTAATATCGATCTAAATGAATTCATGCATTACGTATTTAGTAAACGCTGTTTGACAACGACCAATGATGTTAATCAAAGCATCTGCATGTTTTCGTTCATAAGTCATGGTCATTTTGTTAGTTATGATCTTCTTCAACAATGGTTCAATCTAGGTCAAAAGGTAAAATGCGCTCGATCCAACGAACGAGTAATGTGATTTAAATTAGACATGCTATAAATAACGCATTCAAAAGAGATCCACTATTATTGTAAATCCCTATGTGGATGTTGCTTTATGATATCTCAGCATCCTTATTCACACATTTTCTTCAATGAACCAAAGGCAGCATTGGTAAATAAAAACACAAATCAAAATTTTCCCAGGAGCATGTTCCGTTATTAGGGGTTCAATATATAGTAAAATACCGTTTTGGGATCGCTTAAAGTGTTCCCTGTTCCGAATATCGGGGAGTTCCGCTATTAGGGGTTCCCATTTCTAGCCCATGTTTAAGCAAATGGGAAAAATTGGGACAGAGAAAAAGAGTTCATTAAGCGGGGTGTTCCGCCAACAGGGGTGTTCCCTAACAGGGGTTTTACTGTATTGCCATTTATGATTTGGATAAAAACTTCGAAACTGGAATAATTGTTCTGAAACGAGTAGAAACACCGCTCGAAATCCAAATATTCAATATTCTTTTGCAGATATCAAACCACAATCGACATAACCACGAAGATTTCAAGGACGCGTCAATAACAGATTCTTTCTTCTCCTCTTTCGACCCCTATTTGGTCCGAATCGACACCATCCGAGTCCGACACCTCCCAAGGTCGACATCAATTGACCTACATCTCCAATATGGACTACCAACGCAAGAAGCAACTGACCCAGTCGGTCTCCTACTTACAGTCGCATCTGGTCGTGGGACAAGAGATGATTGACGCCATGAGGGGCAAGGGACTGTTTACGGATGAAGAGCTTATCACTATTCAGGTATGGAGTTGATTTTGTATATGAGTATATAAGTGTTTTGGATAATAAAAAAAAATGTTCTTAAACGCATAAGGAATGCAACTACAGAAGAATTTTGAGATTGACTCAGCTTAGAATCGTCCATGCCTTAGCCACTCTTTTTTTCATGTTTTATAGTTATGCATGTAAACGTCTTGGTTGATATTTGTGTTTATTTTTTACTACATCGTGACTGTCTTTTATTTATAAGTGCCAGGCTTACGAGTTCTTTCCGAGATTAGATAAATTCGATTTCTTGATCGACGGTTTTTGAAAGTATTTTGAAATATAGTCGCAATTCTATTTTTTGTAATTATTTGACTTTGATGTCATATTTTGTTAACAGAAAGATGACCTGGCTACAGGCAAAGTGGTCGAACTTGTATGTCTGCTCAAAAGGAAAGACACCCGCACCTTCACCAAATTCATCGAAGTTTTAGAAGATCTTGGTTATGATGAAATCGCCATAGTTCTCAAGTCCAACAACAACTATGCAGGTACGTTTCATCAAAACGAGTTTTTAAAAGTTAAAATGGTCCGTGCATTAATATGCTAAAACAATTAAGATACTGTCAATTAAGTACTGTGGAACATGTTTCAAACATGTCACATTGCTTCTGAGCGATGTCATGTGACAAAATCGTTTTTATCAATAAAATGGAGAATATCTGAGAAAATTCGATTAAAGACCATTTATAACAATTTTACTTTTTTCTTTTTTCAAATCACAAAAATATACTAAGCATTTTTATGCATGGAACCCTCCAATTGTATTTTAGTATACATTGCGTCTTCTGAAAGTTTATTTGGGGAAATTATCAGAATTATGGCCACAAAGCTTCATAAGGTCACCGAAATATGTTGCATATACCACAATAGGATTTTCACTAAATCAGTGAGTGAATTTTATGGAACACACTTATATTGAGCACCTTAATAAACAGAGCATATACAAAATCCCACTATATGAAAACATAGTTAAGTTACATGAACATTACTCAACAAGACTTACCAACAAAGACGCTTTACAGACTTAGCAATGACTTGGTGAATTATGGCTTTAATTGATGTAATAAATTATCATAAACTACGTAGGAACTATACAAAGGTTTTGTCGCTTCTGATTTTGTGTCACCTGAATTGACAACAAAAAATATGTCATTCATTATCAAAAATTGCTCTGAATAATTTGTAGCTTATTCTAGTCATTACCTGAAAACAAGGAACTAAATGTGTTGCATAAACAGAAATATAAATATTAAAATGCCTAAACCAAGAAGGCGTAACGTTAGCAAACGTAGGTCTAAACTTCGATTTTCATAAATAACAATAATCAAATAAAAAACTCGTTCAATAGCAGTGATCGCTTTCCTTTCAGTCAAATAAGAGAAAACGATTATTGGATAAAACCAAAGATTATTCACAACATTAATAGTTTGAAACCTTATATTATTCAAGAAAATTTCAAATTTCTCGAAATCATCGATTTCGAGTTATCGAGCTATTACGATATCGGGCCATATCAGTACACCCTAAAGGCTAACTATACATTAAACGATTGAATTGGCGTTAAAAAATGATCATATTATCCTTTTCTAAATGATAATCTTAATAAAATTAATTCTTTCAGAATCATCATTGTTCGACCCGCGCACCCTCCATTTCCTCGAGAACTTTCTCAGCGGAATCGCCGTTCCCCAGCGCACCATCGAAGACCTCGCAAGCGTCATGATGCCTAAAGAAATCTACTGCGATGATACAAACGAACTACAAAACCGCATCGAACTCTTGGAAAAACAACTCATGGACAATACGTACACGCTTAAACGTGAGGGTACGCAAACGTCAATGTCGTGTAATAGTCATGGGAGCGGTGAGGAAATTGTGTCACCGACGGAACCAGCGAAAGCGGCGTTTTTCGGTAAGGAACCGGTGCCACCGTGGGATGTACCGCTAAAAGAAGACGATTTGGAGTTGTTGCTGAGGCAGAAAGATGAGATTATTAAGAGGAAAGATGAGGAGTATAGCAAACTGCGACGTATACTGGATGATTCACAAAAGGATCTCCAAGGTGTTTTGGACTTGAACAGCCAGTATCTTGACATTATCAGTCGTCTCAATCAAATGCAAGGTCTCGGTGTGGCACCAAAGGGAATCGAAGATAAGAGCTCGGAGATCCTTGAACTCGAAGGAAAACTGGACGAATCAAAAGCGCGCATTGAACAGCTCCGCCGTGACCTAATTGTTCGCGAAGATGACCTTCACCTCAAGCAGATCGAGCTCGAAAAGGCCTTGAAACGCGAAAGGAAGATCAAGGAACAACTGGGTCTTTCCGACGACGCTGACGAGACGGCCGTACAAAGCACGATTCGGCGATTAATGGAGGAGGGCAAAATGCAACGGGATGATCTGATTAAGATATCCAAAGAGCTAAAGCGGGCGATGGATAAGCGTCATTCACTCGAGGACCAGGTCACATCGCTAGTTCGCGATAAAGAGAAGATTGAGTTCCATATGCGTCAGCAGGACTTGGCAATCAAGAAATTCTGTCGCTTCCGCGTTGCCACGGACGCCCTGAAAAAAGCTGAGCAAACGCTCAACAACGGTTCCGATCAAATCCGCGCGCAACTTCTGAAACTTCCGGCGATCGAACAAACCGGCGCCGGGCTCGGTTTATCGAACCGCCGTGCGATTCACCAGCAATATTGCGTTTTCTGTCGCCAGGAGTTCCAGCCGCTTAAGGGTTTAACGTGCCGAGTGCATTTCCGGCCGATTCGCAGAGGCAAGTGGAGTTGTTGTGAGGATGAGTGTCATCGAAGTGCTGGGTGTCTGCAGTTGCCGCATTTCTATATTGAGATCACGGCCGATAGGAAGATCTTTATAACGGATGGGGCGAGGTACATGGAGCTCACTTAAGACGGGAAATGGAAAAGTTTTAGTGAATTTAGAAGCTTATATGATAAGCCTGAAAAACGAACATAAACTGTAAAAACAAGATGAGCGTATACGTTTTACATGGAGACAAACAAGGACAAAGTTGTAGCGGAGGACAGAATTTATCGTTTAAGACAATGCGAGTTTACGCTCTGAATCATATTCGAAGGTACACCAAATATATATTACCAGGATCGATGTTTTCAATATAATTGGATATACGCGAAAAATATTAAGTCAGGATATGCTGCTTATTTTTACGTGTGCAAGTCAATATTTCGTATCAGTATTATAACTATGTAATGCATGCATTCGACATATTTTAGTGTTTATGTATAATTATAACTTATCATTAACGTTATTGGCATGTGTATACTGTGATGCAAATAAATAGAATGTAAGCCTTGTGATAAAAACAATTGTGTTTTTTTAATATGCTATCACAAAATGGTGACTTTAATATAATAGTATATAATATCGGTGTGCACTTAGTATTTTGATAGTTTTCTGTAGCAAATTTTGAGAACGTAGGATCAAATCCGTAGACATTTTACTTAGGCACTTTATTTTTTATTTGTTCTGTTGGTGATCACTATTTTACATGTTATTTACCGGTACACATTAATGTAGTTTTATTTCACATATTGGTTATCTCATGAAGTTAACTGTGATACGCTTAATATATGTTTATAAGTTTTTATGTTGTTGTTAATCTATTTGATATATTCATTACATTAGCTTGTTGTTGTACGCCTTACATAGCAAATATAGTACCTTTTTAATAAACATGTATCAAGTTTTCATAATTTACTTGAAAGCAAAGATTTTATGGTTTTATGGTGAAGATAAGGAAATACCTTTTCAAATGTCCTTCAGATAAAAAATGTATTGAGGTATTTCAGATAAAAGGGGCTTTTGTGAATCATTCAACCCTATAATATTCCATATTTTGTAAATCCAGAGCCAAATACAAAGTTCAACATATATAAGTAGATAAAAGAGATAAGATCATTGGATTAACGGGAAAAACGTTGGCACTTTTAGTATGCTGACCTCATGCTCATTTTTTGTATGAATTATACTAGGAATTGTTTATAACATGCCAACATTTTTCTACATTTATCTATTGCGTAAGACCGATCGTGAAGAGCAGTTTAAACGACCCGTGGCTATATGTAAGTCATTGGTCTTTCGATATAGAAATAGACGCCATTTTGTAAACACGTGTAACATAATATGATTGTAACTTAGGAATTCACAGATTGCTACGATAACACATACAAAAATACAATTATTTTTAAAACAAACTTCATACATGTATATTCAATAA
>LQRL01179745.1:12738-25837 GCA_001703475.1 Hydroides elegans | reverse complement strand
TGGGAAACTCCGACCGATCAACTCAATAGGCCAGGATGCGATCGGAACTTCGGAAATTGGCCTAGCCCCTTGGGAAAGTGATCTCTTCGCCCAGATTGATAATAATAGATCAGAACAGGTTGAATCCATCAGCCGTCAACTGCCTTCTCATAGTGGGGGAGGAAGAGAACAAGTGGATATAGGTGTTCAAAAGTGCTTTGAGTTACAATTCCCAGAGTTGCCGTAGAATGTCCCACTTCTTACACCACTGTTGTGAAATTGTGCGAACTCACCAAGTCCAAGGCTAAGTCCACTCACGGGCCTCGGCGATGTATTTAATCCAGGCAGGTGGCGAACACAGGCGATGTAACTCACAGGTACCGAAGCAGGTCGTCATTAAATGAGGTATAATTCACCGAAGATCCTCAGTGATCACAGGTAAAAGCAGCACATAATATTATCCAACTACTATAAACTATAGACATGATCCAATGATTATGTCCAAATACACATATTGAGTTGCCGTAGAATGAGATGTTGTCTCTTCAAACTCTGGACGTCAACTTTATTTACATGGGGACGATTCGCGCCAGTATAATCACTACGCGGCATAATATAAATCCACAACAAAAGATGTTTATCTTATGATTGTAATTTACCAGATTAATATATAAAGCTTATATATCTACAAAGTTAGGAATACCCCTTTGTAAAAATAAATTGCTGAATTATTAGACAATATTCTTAGATTCTCATGCAATGAAGTCAACAAGGCAATAGACTCTATCAACACTGATAAAACTGCAGATGCTCATGGTATATCAGTTGACCATATCAAATACCATGATGCCAAGATAAGATTACTGCTAACAATAAGCTTCAATGCTATGCTTCGACATGGTTTTCTACCGAGTTCCCAAATCGAGTCTACAATAACCCCAGTTGTGAAAACAAATATGGTGATATTACAAATGCTGCCAGCTATCGACATATAACAGTCTCTTCGACAATATCTATGGTACTCGAAAACATTATCCTTACAAAAGTTTAACCACATATTGCAATTAACTCTAATCAATTTGGATTTAAAAAGAAGTATAGCACGGACCTCTGTAACTTGTGCTTATGGAAACAATACGACACTATAATAGTCTTGGCTCTAATGTTTACGCAAGCATCTAAGGCTATTGATAAGGTTAACTATCTTTAACTGTTTGAGACTCTTCTAATTGGATCGTCAACTATTTATATGACGCAGATGACCTAAACTTATTCAGTCCATCTCGTTAAGCCTTACAAACATTACTAAAAGTGTGCTATAGAATTGGAAGTGGTTTAGATATAAAGATGAATTAATCTAAAACGGTATACACAATATTTAGAACAAAGAAAGACAAAGACTGGATATGTCAGCAATTTATTTTGAATAGAAATGCCATATAGTATTGTAAAAAACTACAAATACCTTGGATACATTGTTAATGTATCTCTTAAAGACGATGAAGACATACAAAGTCATACGAGAAAGATATATGCAAGGGGTAACAAGTTATATAATACATTTTAGCACTATTTGAATTGCGTTGGAATAACTCTTTTCAAAACATTTGTGCTCAATTTCTACTGTGCCCTGCTATAGTGTAATTACAATCAGAGTGTATTCCAAAAATTAAAATTAGCCTATAATAATGTTATCCTAAAACCGTATATACAGTATAAGCTTTGAAATGTCAAAAAGAGGTGTTAATGCAATAAAGATAATCTTGAGAATGTATATAAATAGCATATCGAATCGAGTAATCTCATCTGAAAATGAAATTCTTTAGAGTGTGGTAAAAAGTGACATCTTGTTAAAATCAGTGTTATCCCTAAAATGGAATGACATGTGATAGTATTAGTGGATGTATTTAACATATTTATATTTTCCAAACACAGTATGCTTTGGATAAAAAAGGTATTCATACATGTATCATGTTGAAAATTATATTGAACAAAGAGTCTGAAACAAACAAATATATTAAAAGTAACTAAAAAAAGAGAGGTTGGGCAAATATGTATTTTCGGGATTTTGTCGAAAACTTTTTTCATTAACCACCTAAGATAGAAGGATGATTTCGTTAATTGCACAATGATATTTATATCTCTGCTGGTTCGTTTAAAGCGTTCTTAACAGTATTTAAGTCATAAAAATTATAAAGTTCAAACTCCACAAAAGGTGTTCCCCACCGAATTCCAGCTGACTTGGAAACTTTTGAGTAAATATTTTCTAACTTTGAGACGTGAGAACATTGAGGAACATCGTTTTACCATAATTTCTTTATATTAGTAATGTGTAGTGACTGTAGTATTAGCCACATGTGTAATATCTCATGGGTAACACACATATGAATGCATGTACGATGATTCCACATCTTGTTGTTATGGCCGTTCCGTAAATAAGAAAGCCACGCGTCATGTTTAATCACGGTATGATCTCTGTATCAATATATGTAAATAAATACAACCAAATAATAGTTACTACGCATTTGATCATATCAATAATCCTACAGTGACAATATTTTATTTTCGAAATTAATTAAACTTGCAATGCTATATTTTTATATTATTTGTAATGAATGATACGTATTTTCGTTTCTAGAAGTTGTCGTGGATTTAGAGATGTATAGCTAGGGATGCCTAAATGTAATGAAAAACTGACGTATATAAAAAAATGTCTTTTGTTTATCTATCATGTTGTTATGTGATGTGAATTGTATTATAATAGGTTGTTTGTAATTGTGAATATTGTTTTAGTATGAATGGACCTCAACCGTAGGATAGACGCCAATAGAAACTAAAATATCATATCAACGTCTTTATTCAACAGTATCTTAGGACCAACATCAACGTTGGTAACGTAATACAGTACGCCAGCCCCGATAACATCACACCCGGCACCTGCCTAGATATTCCAAATTTCACAAATCACTTCTGATTAACTCCCCAAAAAACACCTGCTTCAGAAACTGACTATTACATTCACGAGCTATTATAAATATAAGCATAAACAATCTGAACGATTTTTATTTTCTTGCCTAAGATTATTATTACTATCGTACATATATTTTCCTAAACGTAATTGATTCAAATTTGAATGACCTAGTTTAAAAACTGCCTTTTAAATTTTACCAAAAAGCATCGATCTGTGTAAAATACCCGATTAAAGCATGAATTTAAAAACTCTTATCCTATGCCTTTTTCATGGTATCGTAATTTGATGATGGTGTTAATTCAAACATAAATTATGATTATAAAAAGAGGAGAATGAGAAAAATTCGATAGAAAAGTAATTATGGCCTGACAAATAAGCTAATCTCAACCATTCTATCACATCAAACAATATGTCATCAAACGATATACGGTTATTAAATTTTTGCGCAATGAATTGAGCTGCAAATCATGTGCTAATTGCTGCACAATTGTTGCTTCACAATCAGTTAAGTCACATCTCCTCGAAAAAGGTGCATTATTTTAACTTTTAATGCTATTTCATAGTTATGATTTATTTGCTTAACAAATGAAAAGGGCGAATCGCCCATGTATACATAAATATGTTACATTTTTTGTACAAATGCTGTTCAAAGGTTTTTCGTCACATGTCGCCTTTTCATTTGTTAGAAAAATACATTATAATCCAGCACTTTAAAATCAAATCTTTGTTCCTAAACCTCAATTGGCGGCTGATAAAGAACATATATTAAAATTAGAAAGTTATTTAAATTAATACAACAGTATTTGATGTTTTTAAAGAGATTTGCTCAAAGAAGGTTATTCCACAATATCAAATCAAATGAAATTATTTGAATAATTCTTTTCACACAGACATCGATTCACACAGAATCTGGAACAATAATCTCCGAACTATTTAAATGCAAGGACAAACGTTATGACAAAAGCGAAATGTTTGGATTTGAAACTGTCGATAAATATCTCACTATAGATAAATCTTTCCACATCTGGAGTCTCACATTGCAATATAACATAAATACCATGACACCAATTACAAGATTTCCAAATAGTTTTAGAAAGTTATATATTTCGTGCCATATGCCATACTTATTTTGTTGTAACCTCGTCAAATTAGAGTATATAATTCTACTTTTTAAATACTATTGTTCAACGTGTGCATTTTGTTATTAAACGAAATATTTAATTAAAAAATAGTGTTTTGTAGATATAAGGGTAAACAAATTAAATCTAACACGTGCATATTTTTATCAAATGATGAATTGTTTTTTTAACAAAGGAATGTTTCGATGAAAACATATTCATTAGTTAACAATAATCAACAAACGAACGTTCTTGAGATGACAAAAACACAATAAAACATAAACATCATAATTCATGACAATGATTCAAGCGTTTTAAGACGAATCATCTAAAAATAGTATATGGTCGATTTTTGTAATTAATTTGTGTTTGATGTGCCCTTTTAAAATATCAATTAGAACAGATGTACATGAACAACGAGTAAACCTTTTATTGAGAGTTATGAATAAAGACAAAAGAATGTCCAAAATGATATATCATAAGAGTAATGCATTCAATTGTTTTTAGAACAAAGCTTATTCCCTTGGCATTTTGTTTGTGCTTTAATACTCATAAAATCAAGTGTATTTTACAAGCAGTGTTATAAAGAGTTGCTTCTCGTATCTTATTTGAACATTGTGATGCTATATGCTAAAATGCAATATAGTATAATTTGTTTTGAATTATTGTGCGTGCTGTTTCGTGTTTCAGCACTTACTCCACTTTGTAAGTATTTGTTATAATTGATTTTGTTCGATGAAATCTGCGCTCAAAACTCTTATGGTTATTTGACAAATTATGTCGGTTAAAACGAGGTGTTAAAATTATTCAAACCAATGTGTTAATTGGATTAAACTACATTGTAATGTAATAAATTTGTAACACAATTAGATACCAGATGGAGTATTTCGCGACACATCATATGCTATGAGCCTATTTATTACCACACATATACATGTGCAGATTGTGAACCTCCCCTTGAATTGAACCTTGAACCGCCATGCAGACCTAATACGTGTGACGAATGGCTTGAGGGTCTACCGTTTGGAAGTGGCATCATTTGCGACTTCCCACCATTACCGGCATGCAGGTACACGCTTTTCTATACTCATGAGATGAAATCATAAATAACTAAACATAAACATGGGAAATAAGTATACTTAAGAGCTTGAAAAAATAAACTTGCTTCAAATAAAGATTTATTACGTGATCAATTCGCTGATGCTTTTTAGTAGTTATTGAGTTTGCTCTAAAATTAAATGCTTTAAATCATGAAGCGACACATAAATTAAATATTGTCCTAATATAATCTTGACGATACAAAAATGTGCTTATTGTATATTTTATGATTAATTACGCCATTTATTAAGTGATTAAAATGTTTGTAACAATATCAGATTAACAAATAAATTAAAAATAAGCACAATTAACTATTCATACCGATTCAAAATTTTACAGTCCCTTCAGATTAATTTAAAAGCTAATTTTGTTATTGTTTTGTTTATAAATCAATTTTGCAAATGAACAGCAATGCAAATTTAATATATGAATATTAGAATCTTTCTAACAATTCAAATGATGCAGTTACTTTTTCAGTATTTTGTATTATCATTACCATCTATTATTCTGAAATCAATGCGCTGTTTATCAAATCCTGAAAATCTCAGTTATATACAAAATGATAGATGTTTTGCACTACAGGTGCCCTGACGATGCACCACTTGAATCAATTGTTGACGGTGTCCTTACTTGCGTAACAGAATTGGAATGCTTGGCGACAACATGCAAAAGTAAGTTTTTGATATTTGAAATGCATTAAATGATATTATTTATCATAAAGAGACCATTGGCTCATAGTAACGACAGATTAATTAAATATAAATAAACCGTAATAAGTTTTCAATAGAAATAGAAATTATTCAATAAATATTTAAAGTATTAAAATTAAGACTTTTTTCTGCTACCTATATACTTTACCAGAGGGGCAAACTCCCAATTTGTGCGGTTCAGCTTGTCCAATACCTACATGCAATCAACCCAATCCCGATCCTTTTGCAATTTGTCCTGCGGTTTGTGTACCAAAGTGTGAACCGACATGTCCTAAGCCCAACAAGCCTCTCTGGGATCCAGTCAAGGGACGATGTGTCAGGCCGGACCAATGCGGTGAATACAAATTATGATATATATTTAATTATATTTAAATATATTAAAAGTGTGGTGATAAAATACACATACTATCCAGCTTGCGTAATAATGAATTAAAATCTCCCAAATGTAAATCTTGTTTATTCATTCATTGCTTATTGTATTTTTATATGCAAAATGTGAAGGCACATAAACAATTTAATGCACATAAACAATGTAATGATTAATAAATTGCTTAATGGCGTTAAATATATTGATTGAATATTTAACTTAATATTTTTTAGATCCGTGCAAGTTAGATACGCTAGTGGGGCCTTGCGAGGGTGATTTTCCACGATGGTCATTTGACCTCTATCTTGGTATATGCATTTCATTCAAATAGTCTTTTAAACAAGAAACCAATTTCTTTGTAGTTTAAAGAATAACAGTTCCGGCATCAAAGTTCTTCGTGTTTAAAATAAAGTTGATGATGCATTGTATTAATATTTGTATTAAATTTCATAAGTTTTTTTTTATTATTTAGCTGTATAAGGAGAACACTTATGCAAATATCCAGAATCATATACATAAACTAATCAATATATGACGAACTGTTTTTTATACTACAAAACCTTTCGAAAAATGACACAAAATGTAGACAGAATAGCATATGATTATTTTTGGAAGATTCAAGTCTTTTCATCAAACGTTTTGATGGCTTTGAATATAACTCTGATTTTACAAAAACAAGAAATATACATAAACATTATTTTAAAGATGCAATATAAAGGATGATAAGGATAAATTTAGTATCAAAATTGAAACAAGTATCGTTAAAGTTTCTAAAGATGCCTTTTCCGAACCAATGCATTATTTAATATAAAAATCATGACAATATTTAGGTTGTCGGCCATTCAGCTATGGAGGTTGTGATGGGAATGCAAACAACTTTGAAACTGAACAGGATTGCGTTGATACATGTGGGGGTCCGTGTCCAATTATCGACTGTTTCTTCTCTTGGTGTCCCGCTGGATTCAAAAAGTTTGATTCGCGCGGCTGTCAGCTGAATTGCAAATGCGATTGTCCTTGCAAAGTAAGAACCATAATTCAAAAGAGAAAAGGAAATCTTTTTTCATAAACAAATATAAAATGTCAAGTTGAGACTAGAAATCAGATATTCTGCATTCATGCTCAAATTTACAAATTACCTCAAATTCGTCTTTGAAGGTCATATCCATGTGATTAATACAAATAACTCATTTTAATATGTTTTGCATTTTGACGTTATACTCTAACGATATGCTACACTCCAACAGATAACCTATTGAAGCTAAACTAAATTAAGTAGAAAACTAATGATAAAAACACATTCCAAATTCGTAGAAGAAAAATCATACAGTCACTCAAAGAATATATGAAACATTCCCATGATAATTGTAAGCTACATAGTCATGGTTAGATATTCGTGGCAGGTCTGTGATGAATGTTGCCGTGCTTTCAAAAAATACATATAGAATGGTATGACATGAATCTGTAATCTGATGTAGTAAAATAAACAAAAATATAATATTTGCACGCAGTGATTAGTGAATTCTTCATTTTAAACTGTCCTTTTCAAACTTTGATGTTGAGATGCAACACCTTTCAACATTTTCCAATTCATTGCTTTGGACATAAGACTATTTTTAGACCCATTGGACGAATTAATGCGATTGGCGTTATGTAATTTGATATAGCTTAATTGTTCTAGATAGATGTAATCTCTTTTTAATGACTTTAAAACTTTTAACGATATATATTATAGGGATAAAACACGACTGTGAGTTTGTATAGCTGATTAAGAGCGAAGAAGAAACTATTACAAAACGAACGCCGAAGGCGTGAGTTTTGTAATAGTTTCTTCTAAGCTCTTAATCAGCTATACAAACGAACAGGAGTGTTTTATCGCTATTATAACAGTTGAAATTAGTGCATCAATATATTAAGAATCGAACTTTATACAAAAATTGCGAACAATTAGGCATGATAATAACTTTTTATGTTGTTTTGTTTAAATACTTGTGTGGAGCACAGGCACAAGAACTGTACTGCAGTATTCGCTCAAAATGAGTCACGCTTATTAGCCTCTCCTCATTTGCATAGTGAATACTGTGTATCGTGTTTTAATGCCTATTAATTCAATGCTCGCGTTTCAAAGAAAATAGAGGAAAAAATAATTCCATCATGTTATAATTTATAATAGCATTCGCATAAATGAATTGGTAACTAATTATTAAATGAACATTATGTATGAATTCACGTATATCATCTGCATACAGGGCGTAGATTGTGCTGCAGGAGAAATATGTGTCTATGACGCGTATGAAGATGAGGCGGTTTGCGTGGGTAAGTAACAACTTATTTGCTAAGCGAATTAAACATCAAAGTTAAGAAACCTTATTTTATATTCATAATTTGATCAACAAATCATTTATGTTTCAATGTATACAGGTTTATTCATATTTACTGTGTTTCGAATGGTATATATCTCTCATACATTCCTTATATTTGTATTTATAGATTTATGAATTAATTATCTATATTTCAAAATATACGTGCTAAGTCATACTGACTATATTATATGGCGTATTTTGTCATGTATATATATTTGTGAAACGCTTGTGTTCAATGCCTTTTCAACAGAACAACTTTGTGAGTTTGGTCAGTCTCCTTACAACATACCCACTACATCGGGATGTGCAGCTGTGGATTGTGCTCCAGGCTATGACTGTGTCTGGAATGATAACTTTGCTACATGCTGCCCTCAAAGTAGGTTTTATTGAGAGTGTAAATGACTATAAACATAAGCAAACATGGTTTGTTTTGAAAGGATGTAAATCATATTTTTATGACAAATGAATCTATTTGGCACAGCTGTATAAGATAAATTGATAAATTGCTTTGGATTTCTAAGAAAATTCCTTTTCAAATCGTGTATTAATTGACACTGCTCTGAATGTTTTATCACAGCAACATAATAGCCAATACATTGTATTCTGAATTATTGTAAACAATCGTGAAAAAAAACAACAAATACGAATGCAATAATATTACAAATATGATATTTCTAATTAGTTCATTTACCAATACTTGTAAATGTGTCAGACTTTATATTTTTTGCGATTTGAAAATGAATATGATTAATTTAATTGTGATACATTGCTAATATGTATTGCCCGATTGACATACTGATTTATCTTCGCATGCATAGTCGTCAGTTTAAAAGAAAATAATAAAATTATGTGAATTATGTTTTAGGTGTCTGTATGCTTACACCAGACTCAGGCTGTGGATCAAAGTTTTTGGAACGCTGGTTTTACAGTCCATACAGTGGGCAATGTGAATACTTTTGGTATGGTGGCCAGTTCGGAAACGAAAATAATTTTATGACCGAAGAAGAATGCATGGCAGTTTGTGTCACTGAAACAATGCCATGAAATATTCATTGCCAAAATATGAATGCATACATGTATAAATGCATCTATATCAATAAAGAAACAAAAGTGTTAAGTCCATCTTTTTTTTTCATTTTTATTGTGAATCATGACACATTTATCAAAAATATTTTAAAAGATTATTTTGATAATCAAGCGGCAAATTTAAAACAGTTTCTGTTTTCAGTTTAGATATAAAACAATTCTTGTTTGTATATCGAAAATTCAAATAATTGCGATGATGTTTCAATTTCAAATAAATTATACTATTTATTTGAATTTTGATATTGCTCTTTTTGAATAAATGTTTCATAAAATTATGATCCAATGTTTAATCACTGAATTTTGTTTCAACTTGGTAACATAAGGCATTTAACTTTTTACCAAGTCTTCTTCTTGTGTTTTATTGATCCTGTTGATATCTCAGTAGCATGTTTCTTAAACATGTCTGAAACATGTCTCATGCGTTTTATTCTAAGTGTGTTTTCTGTATATATTTATTGCATCGACTACGGATTGTAAGATGCAGATCCTGAATATTTTGTTTAATTTTTAATGCTTCAAGATATATTTGGTTAAATTTGTCGGAAAACGGTTCACTAGGCCGGATTTACTACGATCTTTAACGCATTAAAAAACCTTAATATTTCTTTTATAAATTACTTTAATGTAGTAGTTTAGACTAGTGATTTGGTATTTTTACCTTTATATACGATTTTTGATTGCTCGTGTGAGTTTTAGAAAATTAACCATATCTCCGCTTCAACAGATCATAAGGGTGTTAATAATTCTCCAGAAAAGGCTATGTTTAACTCACATTTAGCCAATCGAAACTCACAAATTTATATTTATATCCAATTTTATATTTAATATTCGTTATACATATGTACCCTGTTCACAACATCTGGTCATCTACAAACCTTACGTATACGAAAAGTGCGTATTGGAGACGACGCCACATCCCTCCCCATGATCCCTTTTTCGATATGGTAAAGTTCAAAAACACCGTGAAATATACATATAATAATACAAAAGACATTTCTAATGTGGAGATTAGGCAGTTATGTCACACTTTGATTTATTATTCACCAAAAACCTGAGCCAACACTTGCTGTCAAAGACCTGTTTACTTGCTTCACTAAAACACTGCAGTGTATGACGTCACTGACGTCATACTATCAATAATTGGAGAGGCATTGATGCAAGAGCAGCGTTCGCTATAAAAGCACTGCGACACATAATCAATCCTTTAATCATACAGTACCACAAATATATATATTTTTTTAATATTTAAGATCCAATCCTTAGTCTTATATATTTTATCTAAATGCAAACTATTGCGTCAATTGGATAAAATTTCAAATTTGTATAGTAACAATGTACCCTATATAGTTAAGATAAGATAAGGTTTATTTCTAACAGTTTCACACATTTACAAGTATGCAATATTGAGTACAAAATATGTTTTAAACAAGCTATAAAAGGCTAAATTAGAAGCGTAGTGCTTGTCTGGAATTAAGACTGGACATGTTTTTTTATTAATCTAATATATACATATATTTAATAACACATATTCATAATATATGACGATAGAATTTGTAACATATCGAACTACATTATATATATATTCACAATACAGGATGATGGTATTTGTTACACATAAAGCTACTGTGCTATATACTTAATACATAGATGTACTTATTGAACAAGACACGAATATATATTTTTACTTGAATCAAAGCTAATGTTTAAGACTAGTTAATGAGTTTGTCAACTAGTTATCTAATTTCACACCATAGCAACTCAAACTTCGAGATTTTTTATGGTACGAACATAATTTATACTAAATTTCCTGAACGATTTACGTATTTTAGTACATGTTTTTGTAAAATGTTTCATAATTTTTAGTGGCAGCTGGTTATGATTATCCTAATACATTAACAAGCCACATTTTAATCGAACAATATCTTAAAATTTCAACATTTGAAGCTTATAAAATAGAGTCTAGGTGTGCACGGCCTATCCTTACTACAAATGATACAAATCGCCATTTTTACAACAATACAATACAATATATAGAGCTCTAATATGCACTTCCCCGTTCATTCACAAGAGGCGCCTTTCATTCGAAAGTAATATTTTTTAAAAAAAATAACAGTTCGTGATCTGTTGTATCAAACGCGTTACGGAAGTCTATAAAGGCGCCTTTTGAATGTTTATTATCATCGTGAACCTTAGTGATATTTTCAAACAAACTGTTTCCAGATTATATGAAATGTTAAAAATTGGACTTTATATACAAATCGCCTTCCTATGATAAAGTATAGCTAACTGAATAGAGTATATGTATATGGACATTAAACAAATTTATGTACAGAAAAATATTGCAGATACATGTACTCTAGGAGCACCTTTTCCGTCTAGTTTAGTTTGCTCACTGTCGTAGTTTCATGAACAAATATTTGCCTGGACAGATTTATGGACGCCCCTTTAGTCAAATGATAAAACAAGTGATATTTAAGAGAAAAATACATTTAATAACTGTGCCTTTAATACTATGGGGAATTGGCTATTTAAAAAAGAACAACCTCATCTTGAAACAAAAACCAGCGAAATTGACCGGATGTTTACACTTTCATGAAAAAGCTTCCTTGGTTTCAACATGGAGAAATATAGGGTTCGGGCCTTTTTTATAGTATTCTCTCAACTCCCTGATATGATATGACCATATAACACAATACACATGTTTCCACATCAATTTAGCATTAAATTTTTCACAACGGATTTCCCCGTGCCTTCAATTGGAGGCCCGATTAAGGACCGTACAACGGATAACCGGGTTGACGTATGGCTACGAGGGAGGTTCTATATGAACATTCTAACGGGATAACGAAATGAAAACAAATATTGATCTCAATATCTTCTAAAGTATTGATTATGGCTTGTTTTCCCCCGTTAAACGGAGGGATATTGGTTTGAACTTGTCCGTCTGTCTGTCCGTCCCTCTTGTGGTAGGTTGTGCATGCGAGCTTGGTTTGAAGGCATTGAGCTAGAGGTTTGAAATTTTATAGACGTATAATCAAAGGCCTAAAGTCGTGCCTCGTTAAAATTTCACCTCGATCGATTGTAAATTCTCGATTCCGGTGCTCTTTGGAAATAAGCAAAAGTCTCAAATTCTATTGTGGAAATATCGGTGATAACAAGAGATATTATCATTTGATTAAGTGTGTATGAGGAAAATTATCGATATAATGTTAGGTTTTTGCAAACTACCAATCATGATTTAAACCTCGTTCACGTTTCATGTCGATCCTTCTATCGTTGTGTTCCTTGATTTTTTTTCGGTGATGGAACAACCGCATATTACAGTTGCGCCTCGTCATGGTTTCATGTCGATCGATCAACATTTTTAGGCCCCAACCCCAAAGTTGGGGGCCTATAGAGTTGGGGTGTCC
>LQRL01179743.1:2486-16512 GCA_001703475.1 Hydroides elegans | reverse complement strand
GGGGGGGGGGGTGGTAAGTGGCTTTGGGGTTAAGATGCTTTTCTTGTATTTATGTGCTCGCATATGCCTGATGTCAATATATTTGTAGGAACGACTTTACAATTCCCCACACACTTACGCGCAAGAATATTGAAAGTTTGAGGACTATTTTTAAAATATATAAAATAATTCAAAAATAGATATATATATTCAAACTATATAAAATTCAGCGATATAGAGCTGTATGTCACAATTGTCATTAATATGCTAAATCAAATAAGACTATTCATATTAATTCTTTCACAACACCCACATCTATATATAAGTTTTGAAAAGTTTGACCATTAGCAGTAGATGCCTATGCTGCACTTATTTATTTTTGCTCTTTTTTTTTACAAATTTCATTCCGGTCTAGGAGCATTCCCCAAATATTGAAGGGTACAGTATGACATTCATATTGGTTTTTGCACAACACCGACATCTATATATTGAAGTTTTCATAAGTTTTGACGTTGTGCAAACTCAAAGATATCTTATATCTTGCACTGAGCCCGTTAATTGCATGTTTCATTCTGGTCAAAGAATATTTCCAAAATATTGAAGCGATTGTCACATTTTTAAGGTAAGTCATTTTCTCTCGTAATAGAACGAATGCCATTCTACGGCTTCCATCTTTGGAACCCCTATAATTAACGTTATAGAAAATAGAACTTTATAAAAACTTTATATGAATTGTTTTCATGTTTCGAAATAAAGATTCTACGTGAACGATACCGCAGGGGGTGGACCTTACCTATGCTCGACGGTCGCACAACATCTTAGGCCACGGTTACACTGAAGGAAAATATTTTTTTACGGGACCTGTTTTTGCTCTTATGATTTATAGCAAGATTGACATGAAATCACACAGTTTAACCCCGCTTTTCTCAAAGGCTGCTTCATTTACTTCAGTGTAACCGCGTCCTAAAACGACTTTGACGAGAGTTGAAAGGCACTGGTAACAGGGTGACACAAATAAACGGTTGCCATTTAAGAAAAAGGACCAAAGAAAAAACATATTTTAATGAAGGGTTTATAACCATAATTGCTAGAGGTTTTGGACTTCTATGCATCACATTAAAGAGCGATTAAATAGGAGAACCTTCTTAATTTATCACAATGTGTCCTAACCCAATGATCAATAACTGTATGTGTGTCAATGAATGATAAATGAGATTTTAAGGAAACATATAGTAGAAGATGAATCAGGGCATTTTTTATACTGTCTTTTCATCTTATAATTCTTTTATAGTCACACCACATGTCAAAGTATCGGGACGGGTGTGGTAGGCAGAGTTAGAATATGAAACATTTATGCACATGACTATATTCGAGTTAGATATTTATTTTTCATCTACAAAACTGTGAAATATTGATAAATAAAAAAAAACAAACAAAAAGACAAAAAAAAAACTAAATCAATCATTATAATAAAGCGCCTTCACATCATGATCCAATGAACGATATCAGCAAACTAATGACAACCTATATTTGAAGTGTTTTTTCGTAATCCTTTAAAATACAGATAACCGATGTGACAGAAAAATGAAATAAAAGTAATGCTTTCGATTTTAGATTTTATTGTGACTTTGTTTTCAAAGCGATCGCATAATTTTCGTATAAAATATATACACCAGACTAAAATTAAGAACAAGGCTATTATATAAAGTGATATATACATATCATAATTAAATGAATTAGCAAATGTTATAGCTAAACGACATTTTGTTAATATGACAATTTAAAGACCTCAAATAATACGGGTTTTCTCTATGCTAAACATAAGGTCACCAAAAGGCCCCCAAAATAATGAGCAAACATTAATTTTTAATGAAAATGAAAGTGTGTGTATAAATTTACAAATCAGCGCCTGTTTTATTAGAAACTCATTACCGCGCCTTGCGTTGAAATAACTAAAAAAAATAAAGACTCTATCACTAAGTACATCAATTGAGCAAGCGTTATATATACATGAAAAATATAGTATACACACAATGTTCCATTAAATTCTTATTTATAATTCACTTAGTCTTTGTTTTAGAAAAATTACTACACAACCACAATGACCGAAATTTCATTATATAGTTCTGATCCCGATCGGACTGTTAATGTTACGATAAGAAAAAATAAACATGAGTATTTCAATAAATATATGATAATATACATAGTGAATCCTATGCAATTATGTTTAAAATTCAGTCTTTTTCTCATACTTACGAAGCAATATCGAACATTTATACAGCAAAATCTATTGATTACAAATTGTGGAACTAGTAAATTAAAAGCGGATTGAGTTTACCTTCCCATCTTGCTCAAAACCTCATCATGAGCTCATGCTGGTCTAATATTAACACACACGGGGTTAGAATGAGACCATGCAGGATGATAATTTTTGCAAGATGGGTTATATATATATATATATGCGAGTATATAGCAAGATTGCGAATAATAAACAACGCAAATATAGCACCATGTTTATCAAATTTTACTCACTCCTGCATTTATAAGCGAACTATATACATAGGCCAATAATGCATGTTTAACAATTTAATGCATAAACTTACCATAAAAACTTATGCTTAAGCGAACACTACATTTAGATCATATGTTAATCAAATGATGAGTGAATGTACGGAATTTATAAAATGTATAAAATGTATATTATAACCGACCTAAACCATGAGTTTAATGCTATTTTGTCGCATACAAGATAAACATAAAGCCATCGTCTTTTCCTATATGTCATATGAAAATGATTCCTCCTTTATTGCCCTAGACCAGTCCTCATGTAATTCATATCGCAAAAAAATGTTGATCCTACAACCATTTGACATGTCTTTATAATGAGCCTTATGTTTTCAGATCATTCTAAATGTATCATTTAAATATACGATTAATTGTACAGTAAGTGTCAGATTAGGCCTCAGGCCTATTCCATAATGGAGTTTATCGTTATATAAATTAATGTATATGTGAGCATTTAAGCTTTTAGCGCACATACAATTTTATCAGGTTTCCTGCGCATCCAATTTAAGATATATTCTTAGGCTTATATATAATGAGCATTAGGCTTTAGTCACTAAGCCTTAGGCTTCAATCACCTAGCCTATGCTCCAGGTGCTAAGACTAAGACTCAAGTAACTGAGTCTAAGGCTTCAGTATCTGAGCCTTAGGCTTCAGTCACTTAGCATTTGGTTTCAGTGGCGGAGCCTTAATTCTTAGTCACCCAGCCTAAGGCTTCAATCACTTGTTCTTGATATTCAGTCTCTTGCGCAACTTTGTGTGGCAATCCTACTACCCTTTTAGAAATGTATTAATATCAACATCATGCAATCATAGGTGCACAGCAGAGTTAGCCTTAGACCTTTGCTATCGCAGTCAAAATGAGTATTAGGCTTCAGTCACTTTGCCTTAGGTTTTAGTGACTTTATCTTATGGTAAAGGCACACTCTTACACTTAAGTGAATTACTCTTAGGCGTCAGTCACGTAGTCTTAAGCTTCAGTCACTTAGCCATAGGTCTAATTTGCTGTCGATCATCTACAATGTAGTTATATGATCATTATACAATCTGAAGCCAATGTAAGATTTGGCTCTAGACCCTTCTTATCACATGCCAAATGAATCAGAAGCATTCGTCTTAGGATATCTACATTATCTGTAAATAAGAAACGCAAACAGATTTGACTGAACTGTATGCATACATTTGATCTTATGTTTTTTTTCCATATCCTTCAGAATTAGCCAAATAAGCTCTTTTTTATAAATGATGAGCATTAGACTTCAAACATATAGCCTTAGGCATGAGTTACTTAGCCTTAGGCTTAAGTCACTAAGCATTAGGCGTAATGTCTTAGCATACAAATCAAATGCCCAACCAAATGATAAAACCATAGGTGCATATACTATTTAGCCTTAGACATTTTCTATTGCACTCAAAATGAGTCTTAGACATTAGTTATTTGGCCTTAGGCTTCTGTCACTTAGCCTTAGGCTTCAGTCTCTTTGCCAAACTTGGTGTGTCGGCCAATGGTTCCTTTGTTGAGAACCACGGCGCCTCTCGTTCGCGGCAACGTGCTGTAATCCTTTTGCGTCATTGCTTGGAACATGTACTGTAAAATAAAAACAAAGTTGGGGTTGATGCTATAAAGTCAAAAGACATAATATCTATAAAGAAAGGATGTTTTGGTGGAGTTTGGAGGAGTTACGATATAGTTCTATTATGAAAACAATATTTGAATAGATAAACCTATCTGTCAAGCAAGATGCCATTGCTTCATGCCATACGAGTTTCCAGTCATGATAAATGTAAGCACAGATACTGTTAACATATAAAACTATATCCGTAACACACCGATCCTTGTGCTTCTCGTATAAATGCGGTTTTCTATGCATAACCATCTCTATATATAAACAATTTCTACTTTTTTTTGGAAACAAAAACAGGGAAACCCCTTTTCTTACTAGGAATTCTTCCGGTGGTCTTTCCACACACGGTATCGCATAAACGCAGTCCAATGGAAACGGACCCTTAGCTTTCGTTCGCTCGCATATACCCACGTCCCTAACCACCATTTGTTATAAATACCCTTTACTATACCCAATATATCTCTTTTTAGAACAGTTCCTACTTACTAGGAATTCTTCAGGAGGTCGTTCCACACATGGTATCGCATAAACGCAATCCAATGGGAATGGACCCTTGGCTTTCGTTCGCTCGCATATACCCACAGCCCAATCGTCCTTTGTCTTTCCCTCTGGTGGAGCGTCATCCAACATACGAATGACGTCGCCCTTTTTGAATTTGAAGGGTTTCACTGCTTCACCTGAAGAAATGAGATTTGAATTTTGTATACTTATAAAATATGCCTGGGCCCCTATGCATGAAAAATCTTACATGTCTGAGTGCACTTACTTTCTAAGTCAGTAGGTAAAATCTTTATTCATGGCCAGATTCATGTCATCAAGTAGTTAATATTATAATTATCAAAGTGAGTTTAAGCTATTCAGACCATTTTAATCAGAAACACAAAGTATTAACCGAGATATAGATGCAGAACTTAAAATTAAAGTGCACTCAGACATGGAAGATTTTTCATGCATATGGGCCCAGGTGCTAACAAAAAATGACAAATCTAACCTTACCATCTTTATCCAGCTTCGAATTTCAATAGGTACGTTATCTTTGTAATTCTGTAAGTGTTTTTATGAAACACTCTTTAAACATAAATTTCACGTTTTACTTTATCGAATACATGGATCGGAAATTAATGAAGCTTCATTAACTTTTGAACTTTCACTTTTATAACGTAAGTTACTCGATTAAAGGATAAAATAATGCATTAAACCCAGTTCTATTTTGAATTTGATAGCATTTTCGTAAAAGACACAACATTTTTACTACTATTTAATACAAATACTATATATTTACAAATACTATAAATATGGTTTCCCTACCTTGCAAGACAAATTCCTCTAGCCCGATCGCATACACCGTTCGCATTCGTAGACCATCAAGAAACTGCGAAATGAGTTTGACAATTGTGTCGGCATTCGGACTCAAGAATGTGAATTCTTCTCCTTTTAAAGTGACAAGATTGATGGTTTGTCCTCGTCCTTTCTGTGCCCTGTAATAAAATGGTTCAATATTCATTGTTAAGAAGCGGGAACACAAAGATATGAATTTAAGTTTATCAGACGCGGACACGGAAAGAATTCACATAAAAGGGGATCATTTTATTTATGGTACCAAACATTTAATAAATAAAGTTCTGATAGCAGCTATCCATTTAAAACAGGATATGTCATTGATCAATGGTGCTTGAGCAATTAAGTTTGATAACCAACGGTAATCGTTTATGCATTCACAAATGAAATTCACTAAAAGGGCATTTGTAACTTACTTGTCTAAATATGCTTCGACCACTTCGAAATAAGGGAATCCCATGGCCACTTTATAGGGTTCATCTAAGAAGAAAATTCCGCGACTGTTGACTGCAATAACGATATCGTTCTTAGGGAGGGGAGGTCCTTTCACCTACAAAAAGACAAAATATGTCAGATGAATGAAATAATAAATATGTTAAATAATATGTTAAATAATAAATTATGAGAATTATCTAATAAGCATATACATTTACCGGAAAATTGCTTTGATACGAAACAGCGTTCCGTTAAGAGGTTATTCGTGTTTCATTATACATGTATACCAGAATTATCAAAATGAAAAGTACGTAGTTACAGCATTCATAAAGCAAAGCTTAATGGGGCTTATATAACGATTATTTGATTTAGTTTAACTATAGTCAACAAGCTGTATAACGATAGCTCAAAATCCGAGTAGAGGATCCAGAAAGCTTTGAACAGGGTGCCCCATAAAGAACATATAGGGTCGAACGGGGTGAGTGGGGTTATATATCTTGATGGGCATCAATATAAATTTGGCATAGTATATAAGAGCATGCGGGGGCGCACCAATTTATAAAAATCCTATGTAAATAAACGCTTACCCAAAATGCCTCAAAGAGCCCCGAGAATTGGAGCGGCCATCTGGCGGTTGCCGATTGCACGAAACTCGTTTTCACGTCCTCTTGGGGTGTGCCTTTTACTGCGTAGTTAAGGTCCTTTGGTGGATAAAAAATGTTGGAACTGATTCTAAGACCAGACTATCTCTCATAGAATATTTGTATTCTTCTTGATAATATTATAAACGGTAAATCGTATCAAACACATCCCGACAAATCTCTTAGCCCTTTAAAACAAAACCACATATTCATATAGCCACATAACCACAATAACATATAACGATACAACCACAAATACCGTGTAATCAAATAACCACAAACAACATATAACCATATAACCACACACACACCTGCAATGCCGCCATGACAGCTTGCGTCCAATGATCTCGTGACCTCGTTCAGTTTTTTTGCACTTAAGGCAGGTATTCGCGAAGTCTTACTCGATTATTCACTCTTCATATATCAAAAAACCTCGAAAACAATACTTTATATTCTTAGTTTTACTGTTTAAATCTCCAATCTTATAACCACACTATCATTCCTTTAAACGCCAAACAAACTAAATGAATAACCACTTGACTACATAACCACATTCTCACATAACCATATAACCACACACGCACCTGCAACGCCGCCATGACAGCTTGAGTCCAATGATCTCGTGACCGGGTGCCATTCTTAAAAGCGCTCGACGGTAGCGTCTTTGCGAGGTCTTGCTGGATTTTGCCCGGATTTAATGCGGCGCCATTTTCTATGTAGAGTTTCTGGGCGGCGTATTTGACTAGATCTTCTTCCTGTAATAAGATAACATCATTGAGCTTTATTGTATCAAATCACTAATTACTATATAATTTATACGTTATGTTTAAGGATTTGCAAATTTATTAAGGATTATGCCACGGAATAATACATTACATGTATTTAGTGTTGGGCAAAACTCTGAATAGATAACAAAATATATTGATATTCAAATCCTTGAAAATATTAAAAGTGAAATTGAAATACTTTGTAAATATGTTCAAGGAATGGAATGCAATCAAATGATGTATAGACCCATATGGAAGAAACTCGTCATCGCAACGTAGCGTGAATCGGTGATTGATAATTAAATACCAATAACTTACGGAACGACACGCGTATTCGCCACTTCGAATGCCTCTGCAGATCTGCTTGTAGATGAGATTCGCCGCTATTGAGTCGCTTTTAGCGTCGAACCACGGAGTGAACACTTCTTTGCGGAAATAGACGCGCCATGGGGCGTCTTCCTCGTTTTTGCCTAAAAATGCAGTAAAACGTGTATTGCATTGTGAAAATAGATTAACCGCTATCGAGTCGCTTTTGGCGTCGAACCACGGTGTGAACATTTCTTTGTGGAAATACAAGCGCCAAGGGGCGTCTTCCTCGTTCTTGCCTGTAAATGCAGTAAAACATGTATTGCATTGTAAAAATAGATTAGCCGCAATTGAATCACTCTTTGCGTCGAATCAAGGCGGGAACACTTCTTTGCGGAAATATACGCGCCAAGGGGCGTCTTCCTCGTTTTTGCCTGTATCAAATATAACCTGATGAGTTATAAGGCATATGGTGTTATGAACATTAGTCTAAATTAACCAATCATCATTTATAGTATTTCTTTGCATTACCATTTTAAAATTAATTCTGACATTCAAACATACAGTATGTGAATGAAATTTGTACTCAGTAAACACAATTGTAAGTTGAGGTTAAATAGTTTTTTAAAAATCCGAAAATATGAAAAATTAGGAATGCACCCTGAGTAACATGGTGTATTAAGAAATCCCAAGCAAACTGTTATCTTAAATATCTCGATATAAATCCAGTAAGTTTGACACTAAACATTGCTATAATAATGTAAGTTCTATTTAATTTGCTAAATTGTGCTTATAATTTTCGCATTATCACTCATTAAAAGGTCTTGTGAAAATATAGTCAACTGCTAATAACTACATGTACTCAATTTCATCGTTGAAATCGTAATAAGTATTTCAACCTCTAAAGCTGCTAAGTGTGCATTATCATTTTTTGTGTGTTTTCTTTCTATTTTAAATTGTTTGTCCCTTAATGGTCTTCGATCAATAAGTAGGATTGTTTGTAATGGATTTTGTGTGCATTTTTCTCTTTAGTCTCCGCGCTAACTGTGCATCTTGAAGCAATATCATGAAACAGGCACGCTAACTCAACTTTCTTACCTGTTGCCGCAGCTACATATAAAAAAGTAAGTTGATTTATTTATTTTTGTGATTGATTATCAAAATGTCAATACCTTGACAAGGTATTGACATTTTGTGAATCACACATTGACAATGTGTGATTCAAGTATTTATGTGTTACCCACATATGGCCGGATGCAAGTATCAGTGCTTGGGCAACAAAGCTCTTTGACAGTTCTTGAAAATAATCGGTCGGTATATATTGATAAGTGTAAACATTTGAATATATATTTTTTATAATGATCATAGTATTTTTATGAAGGATCAACCGTCATTGGGTCCAGCACTGATGCACTCGGCCAATAGTTTCGTTTTCTTACACCAACATGCATTACATATGAGCATATCACCGTAATGAACACCAATGCATGCAATGAAAATATAGATAAGAAGTGGTAGATCCTAGCTTAAGGGCATGTCCACACAAGAGGCTACATTGATGTTCAATGTTTTCTTTGTGGAAAGAAATATGTGTCTTAAAAGATAGACGCATTTTGAAGTTTTCATGAGAAAAAGGTGTACTTTGAAAAACACATTAAAGAGAGAAAATCTCGAAAAAAAATCCATGTGACCCGGACCTAATTCGAGGGGACATTCGACGACCTGGTAGTTAACTAGACTTCTATTTAGTCATTTTTAGAACTTTGGCAAAGATCCGCAATTATGTTTGTTTCTAATTAAACATATAATTTCACATAAATATTAAACTTTTATCTGCTTCATAAATTAGTTGATACATCTATGGTTAGTTAACATGCACATTTTTAGAATTGACATCAAAATTTGGAAACATTCATTTTATTTTTTCTGGACTACCTTTGAAACGGACATCGAGTCTTTCAGCACCGGGACCCTCTAGAATTTGCAAATAAATTTATTTTCTCGTATAATTCAGGAAATTAAAATTGAACGTGTATAAGAATATGAAAACAAGATTTTCACTTAAAGAAAGTAGAGTATATGAGAAGAAAATATGAAAGCAATAAGCGATATACAGTAAATATAATCAGCATCGCAAATACACGTTTTTTTTTTAAATTGTTATTGACTTGGCTTGAACAAGGGGTCAGATAGAACTCGGACATTGACTTTGGTCCTTCCTGCTCCATGTCTGCGTGTCCAACAATCAGTTTATTGTTTTGAAAACATTGTATTATAAATGGTAGCTTTGCCTGATCTTCTCAATAAGATCCTGAGTATTTGCGATATCGATAAATCAATAAAGCAGAAGCAAGTATTAACATCATACATTAAGCATATATCCAAGCGTTCACAAAACATCATCATAACCTCATTCTGGCCTCGTGTGAGTACATTTTATGTCAGTATGTGCTCATGATTAAATTTTATGCAACTGTGGATAAATATAGGTTTGTTTATATTGTAAACCTCCATGAATATACGCTTCTCACCTTTTGCGCGCACGACTTGCTCGCATTCGGAAATGGCATCCATCACGTGATCATGCCCGCTGCCCAGTGACGACACCTGGTGGCGAGGAAAAACAAGATCCACATTTTTGAAAGATATTTTAGATAGCCATACTGGGTAGGAAACATATTTTCTTGTTTTTATTTAGCGTTAGGTTTTATGAAATTTGGCCGTTCGTATTGTTTAAACGAATGACGTCTTAATGATATCTTGTTATGGATACAAGGCGTGACGTCATAATTATGTGTCGTCACGTGGTCAATGTTTTTAGTAATAAATGGGCGATAATACCAAATTAATTCATGACATCGGTCACTTTTCTGTCAGCAGAAGCATCTCATGCATATATCTTGAACGTAATAAACTAACTCTTCGTTGCGTAAAGAATCAGTGAAAATTAAAATACCCCGGGAGCGACTTGTTTCTAGCTTACCTTATCATAGATGGATATAAATATGGAGAATCCGAATTCCTCTCTCAACCCAATCTTATTGGCCAATAGCGTCACCATTTCACCGGCCGTAGTTGCTGGATCCGCTTCAATGGATTCGACCCGGTGATCGGCGAAACTCACCGGTAGGAGGACATAGCGCTTCATCTTGGTTGCCTAAAGATAAACAAACAGCTTATCAATTAAGTGATCACATTATCGATATAATGATTAATTAGGTGGCTAATATTTATTTATAATTTTTAGAAGCGCTTCTATGGATTCGACCCGGTGATCGGCGAAACTGACCGGTAGAAGGATGACGCTTCATTTGTGTTGCCTAAAGATAAACTAGAAGGTCAGTGACTTTGGATCCCCCGTGAACTTCAACAATTCGTATATGCAGGATGGTCAGTTTTAACTAAAATTAACCTTGGAAATAACGAACTATTTTGCGAATAAACAAGATCATGTGATGAAAGAAAACAGAGTAACATCTTGCATCATCACTCACTTCTTTCTGAAGACATCTCTTGACTGACGAGACCAGTTGACAAAAGTATCCTCAAATTATAAATTAAAGAAAATATGCTTTTATATGCACGAGCTCATATAGCACATCCAAAATACTTTTGAGGGGCAACTGACACGGCCAGTGAAGCAAAAAGATAATTTTATTACAATAAATTATGCTTCTATAATCATATTCCAGATACTTGTGAGACGCAGCTGACAAGGCCAGTGAAACAAATATATCATTTAACCTACATAGCAAATATGCTTACATGAGCACGATTACTTTTGTAAGCCAATTCCAAATACACCAGGCTCTCCAGATAGGTGTTAACACATCTCTAGTAATTTGCTGATTAATATGCTGATATAAGCATGATTGCTTATAAATATGCTTATATAAGCATGATTGCTTATAAAATCACACGCAAAATGTTTTTGGAGGGCAGCTGACAAGACAAGTGGAGAAAAAATATCATTTCAATTATCTAAAAAATAATTTGCTTATATAAGCATTTTTGCTTATATAAGCACATACCACGTACTTAAATGATTATATCTTATATCATCACCCACATTTCCTCATCTGAATATACACTTTTCGCTACTTTTTAAAGTGCTCAAAAATGGACAATTTTCAACTAATCGAGATGACACTATGACGAGGCATGACTTCAGACTTTGGTTTATATGTGTATTAAATCTAAAATCTCTCGCTCAATTCCTTCATACCAAACTCGCGTGTACAAAGAACTTAACATCGGGTGAATGTTTAAATCGACAATTTTTAAGTGTTCCAGAATCGACAATTTTCAACTGACCGAGATAAAATTTAAACGAGGCACGATATCAGACCTTGGTTTATACGAGAATAACATTTGAAAGCTCTAGCTTAATTGCTTCAGACCAAACTCGCCTGCACAAAGTGCTTGGCATCTGAAAAAAGTTTTAAATCGACATTTTTTTAAGTGTTTCAGAATCGACAATTTTGTTTTGAACCGATCGAGATAAAACCTTAACGAGGCACGACTTCAGACCTCTGTTTATACGTGTATAAAATTTGAAACCTCTAGCTTACTTTCTTCATACCAAACTAGCCTGCACAAAGTACCCTATATCTAGCGGGACAGACAGACAGACGGACAAGCTCAACCCAATATCCCCTCGTTTTCACGGGGGATAACAAATATATGATAAATTGTATGAGTGCATGTATGATTGGTTGATTGATTTGTTTAATGATTTAGTATTTGAGTGATCCGCTTCTATGGATTTTTCTCAATGGTCGACAACACTGACGCTGGATGTAACGTTTCATTTTAGTTGCTAGCAAGCGTGACAGGATTTGTTATTAAAATGCATAACAATGCCAAAAACACAAGTGTGATTATTTTGAGAAGCCAAAAATTAAAACGTACATTTATTGGCATCAACCCCTACCTGATATTCAAGCCAGTTGGGCGGATGGTAGCGCATGCCGTTCGTTTGCGTTCGTCGCATCGTTCGTCTTGCATAACCAGCAAACTCTTTGAACTCTAAAGGTACTTCTTTGAGGAAACAGCGGAAGTATTTGTTTAGCTGCAAAAAAAAACATAAAAACAAGAAGTATGATAAATAATTTATCATTAATAATCAACAAAAACTTGATAAGTTTGTAAAAGATTTTGATCGAATTAATTATCTTATTTGTCAAAAATTTGTTTAAACAAGGGAGACAGTGCCACTTGGTTTACTGAATAAATATGATATTTCATGTTATGTTGGCACACAAAAGATCTGAAATCAATTACTGTCGTGAATAAACGTCTCAAATCTCAGGGAAATAATGACAGCTACAATTGAATTTAGGAAATATCTATATAATATCTATATACTATCTATATAGAGACAAGTAAATCAATATGAATTTTAAACCATTATTACGCACTTTGCAAGCCCATATGAAACAATGAGCTTCCAGTCTACGTTAGATGTATGGACATCATCAACCCCGATTACAAAGGCAAAATCCAGAAAAAAAATAAAACAAAGGCTGAAACAACCCCAGAGCCTACACAAATGTCAAAATCAACCAAGCGCAATCACTCTGAATTATCCACCTCCGCAAGTGATAATTCTACCCAAGAGCCCGGTATTACATCCCCGATCTTAGAACTTTCATCTGAGAGTACCGTGTCGGACAAGCTTGATCGAATACTAAATAAACTAACCGAGCATGATAAAGCTTTACAAAAGCTTAACAAACTAGACACTATTGAAGTCAAACTCAACCAAATGTCCATTAAAATAACCGAAATAGAGGCAAAGACTGTTAGTAATGAAGCAGATATATCCGAAATCAAAACTAGTCTTGATTTTGCCTACGCCGACATCGATGAAATTAAGAAAGAACACTCAAACATCCATACAAAAATCGATCAGATCAAGACCGAAATTAGTACATCTCAAAAGTCAAATCGTGCTATCGAATCGGAAATACTACAAAATCAGGCTAAAATACTCTCAGAACTGAAAGGTTATAGTCAGCGACATAACCTCCTATTTGACGGCATCAAAGAAGAAAGTAACGAGAACTGTAAGATGACAATCGATGAAATCGCACATGTCTATATGAATCTCCCAGACGCGCGTGATCGATAAAGCACATCGTCTTGGTGCAAAACGCCCCGGTAAACCACGCAGCATAGTCGTCAGGTTTATAACACATAGCGCCAAAGAGATCACATATGGTAGGCGTTTTCAGTTGAAAGGTACGGGTATTGGAGTTCGTCCACACCTACCTGACAAAATGGAGCGAGAACATCGGTTAATTTCAAACGTCCTTCCATTGGCGAAACAACGCGACCCAAACGCCACCATTACATCTCAATCTAAGCTACG
>LQRL01179736.1:1770-12668 GCA_001703475.1 Hydroides elegans | reverse complement strand
CATACCCACCACAAAAGACTTACCGAAAATTCCCACTATGATTTCACCGAGCGAGACTCACAAAAGATATACGTTAGGTATCATAAGAATCACAAAAGACCTTTTGAAAATCTCACAAATATTTCACGAAGCGAGCCTCGCAAAAGACAAACATGAGACAACATACGTACCATAAAAGTCTCGCCAAAAAACTCCCACAAAATCTCACAGACTGTGAGCTCATGTGGGACGTATGTGAGTTTTTGAAAGGCCCATGCGAGTCACACCCGGCGAGTCACCTTAGGTGAGGTCACTGTGATATTGTGGTGATCCTTACAGGGCGAGTCACACCCTGTGAGAAAATCTGTGAGTCTCACGGGAACTCACCGCAACTCATGTGAGATTCATTGTTGACTGGGCTATATTCAAATCGAATTTTTCAAACAACGCTTTTTAGAGAGACCTCGTGGGGTGCTCGCCGCTATTGAAAATCAGTTTATTATTTAAAATGAATTTTCAATTAAGAGAAGTGCTATAAGGAAGTGAATAAAAAGAGATTATTCAGTCACATTCAGTTTATTTAGAAAATAAGTAAAAAAAAGTGTATTTACAGTAATTTAATTGTTGTCGACAAATCATAACTATTTACAAAAACGATTTTTCGAAATTTATCAGCTAGCCGGGATCCGACGGGAAACCTTTTAGGAGGTGCAAAAAAGTATATTGGTATATATGACTAAGATTGCATTCATAGAACCAAATCTGATGGAAAGACCCATAGGGCTTTATTTTTCGGAAGTGACCTCCAATCGCACCATAAACACTATACAATCATCATATAGTTTACCAAATTATACAAGCAGTTTAATGCAAGAATCAACATTGACCTTTGATTGAACTACGAAATATTCAATCAATTCATCATTCAAATCCACATTGGTATCAATGCAATTATTCGCAGAGTGGAATATCGCAATACTGAGGCGTCACAACGATGGCATTTGCAGTCATAAGCATCATGTTAGCTGCAAAACACCAGGGACCCGAAGGATCGTTGTTTGGATTCCTGTTAAATAAGATGATACATTTATATAAGACGTTGATTTGAATGAATACGAAAAATAAGGAATCTAATAATATAAACATTATGTTAGTTGCGAAGCACAAGGGTCCCGAAGGATCGTTATTTGGATTCCTATTGAATAAAAAAAAAATATATAAAATATCATATTGCATAAATTTGAATAAAGTAAATGTGTGCTATTTGATAAAATAAGCATCATGCGAAACACCAGGGATCCGAACAGTACGAAGGACCATTATTTTGATTCCTATCAAAACCAAAAAAACATAAAAATAAAACATTACCTGCATTTATTCCCCATTCGTTGCAGTTCATCCTCTGATATATCACTAATGATGCCACGGTCGGGTGCCACCGTAACCAAGTCGCTTTCACCAATGCGAATCATATAGAAACCATTGTTGTTTGCTACGTCGACCCAAGGAATGCATTGTTGACCATTGATTGTCACGTCTTTATTGCCGATGTAGTTATAGACGCTGCGCATGCAATCTGTAGGATCTGCAACGTATTTTGGTTACATATAGGATAACTAACACTTTCGAGTGGTCATGACAAAAATCGCGAGAGATTTTAGTCATGAATGCGAGAAAGTGTTAGTTAACGAATATGTACCAAGGCTTTATTGTTCTCGAGATGCCTTTAAATTCAATGCATTGATTTCAACAGTGGGTTATATACTTCTAGGCCAAATATTCCCACTTAAAACGGTGTGGCATCGGAATGTTTTATCTGGGCCAGTTAGTTATATGTTCTATTTCTATCGAGAGAACAATAGAGCCATGGGACATAAACATATGCATATAGAGTAGTGAATACATACAAATTCGAACCGAACGAAGTTATTGAGCTGGGGGGGGGGTGCATGCAGTTAGTCGGATCGGTTATGTATTTTGGTTAAAATATATAGATATAATGTTGTAAATAAATAAAGAAATAGAACTGAAAGAAGGGGGTATTTGTGGGCGGGGGGATAATCCTGATAAAGAAGACGTTAAAGACGATCTGTTAGGGGTCGCCATTGTTCTATTTCAGCGCCAATCGTCGATTTGGTGATAGACACATTATTGTACGGAGCAATTCAATTGCAAAATGTGTTACTCAAAATATTGGTTTTTAAAAATAAAGTTATGTGTTAAATATGACCTTTTCTAGTTTCAAAGTAAAGTTAATTTATACTTTTTTAATCATTAATGCAATGGACCATTGGACATCGGACACTGACATTAATTAAACAATTTGATAAGAATGCCTTTCATTTTAGGATATGCAATCACTGCATTTATGCAATCGATTAGAAAATAATGTTTTTTTTTCGCCATTTTTATACATTTGTTTACCTTGGCATCGTGGCAGTGTACATGGTGCAAAATAAATTTCCCCCGTATAATAAATAAAGCAACCGGGGAAATCAGCAACAAACCTGTAATATGGTACACAATACTTCACTTGAACAAAGATTGGAAATCCGATTTGAAACTAAATGAACGATCAAATGAAATAGTGATTAAAAGCGTATTGTGTAGATATATCTAAGAATAGTCTTGTGAAAAAATTGGCATTAAATCTCAAATTAACACATATTCGTAATAAATAGATTCACTACTTCAGTGTAAATACAATGTTTAAATGATACATTGTGAGACAACCGTTAAGTAATGAAGGGGACTTCACGACCAAATAAGGTGTTCCTCTTTTCTGCAAGCTAGAAAATATTACATATAAATATGCAAGCCAAATAAGGAACACCTTTACAAGCTAAAACTCGTGAAATACCCTTCAGTAATGGGTATGTCAGACATGCGATTATCGCGTCGCAGACAGTCTGCGACTCGATGAGACTGGGAAATCGCAGCAGTGTGACATATCTTGCGACGAGATCGCCGACGGTCTGCGATCGTCGCCGATTCAGTCTCATGCGATCCAACAAGTTGGATCGCAAACGTCCGCGTCGCAAGCACATCAAAGGGAATCTATGCTGCTGAATTAATTTTGACTAGTTAAGAATATATTTTCAGATGTGAGAATAATATTTTATTAAGGTTTATAAATGAATACATGTATATTTATATATTTTTCATATTGTGCCAATAATAATCGAGGTATAGATGTGTAAATGGCTTTTTGACGATAATTGTATTAAGTATTTGTGATGTATTGCCACGAAAACTTGTTTATTACGCGTGGACGTCACAGATGTATATTGTCCTGCTTGAAATATCAGAGATAGTATTGTCTCTTCAGAATCAATGATGAAGTGACAGACCAATTGTTTATTATTTTAAAATGTCACAAAATCTCTGTGACGTTAATATTAGTTTTGACGTAACAAACAAAATAATCGTCATATATGGAGATCACCCACGATCACCTCAAAATGTTAGGAAAGTGAGGAAAAAATGATGAGGTATTTTTTAATGGTTTAAGCCAAATATAAAAATACATGCTGTATCAATATATTTATTATAACATTCGCATTTGTGTAATGTTATAATATTTCTTATTTAATTTTCTGCAAAATAAGGGAAAATCGTAAGATAAATCGCAAGGAAAATCGCATATGTGACATACCTAGTCGGGAGGGCATAAAACTGAATGCAACTTGCGATCCGAGTCGGCGACCCGAGTCGGTGATTCAAATCTCATGTCTGACATATCCTTAAGATTTCCAACTTAATATACATCTATAAAGATGGATAATCATGTTCGGGTTTTGCATCTATACAAAAGTTCCAAAGATAAAGGGAATCCAACTATCCCACGATATGTACTGGATATAAGCGAAAAGTTCGCAACGGAAAAATACATCGTTCTATTATCATTATTTTTTTTGTAGAAAAACATTAATTTGTGGCCATGTCTTAAAAATAATTTAAGCGAAAAATCATGTTATAATTCTATCTAATCTATAACCTACTTAAAATCATATTTCCCATTCTTACCGGCATTTATTGCCTGCTTCTCTATAGTTTTCATCCGGAAGGCTAAATTGTTCCCACGTATAGCCTGTTAAATTGGATGCATGCGACCACTTAAGGCAGGCTATACCAAAGATACTGCGTGACAGGGCTCCCTTGTATATCTCGCCCTCAATGAGGCATTCGGCTGAAAATATTAATAACATATATTAATAAAGTATAAGGAAATTTTAGAAATAAGCCAAACTGTTATAATGGCCCCATATGCGACCACGCAAGGCAAGGCACGCACGACATCTGAATCCACGTAGAATTCACGTACAATGTATGTCATTATTCGGTACCAATTCTTCAGTCACTACACGTTTTTATGGCTAAAATCTTTGACGCCATACACACCTGGTTCATACTAAAGGACATAGTATCGAGTTTGACACAAATAGCTAAAACACATGTGTCATCATACTGTACTAATTTACACGATTACCACGTACCTGATTCACACTTAAGACCATAGAACCTTGGTCGACATAGTCATCTGAATCCACATATATCACAATTCAGTACCATGGCAGATTTTAAATAATTACCTGATTCACACTTAAGACCATAGAATCGCGATGGACACAAACATCTGAATCCGCGTATGTCATCATACTGCACCAACTCACAAGAACCACCGTTCATACACGGGTTAGGCTCACAGTAATTGAAATCGGGTGTTGCTTTTAACAAATAATAAGACACAATGTTGAAGAATTGTTATATAGAATATTAAATCAAATATTTTGTACTTTTTGTATATGATGATTCATTTTGCGAAATTCGTTCTTAGTTTTTATATATTTCAATATTCTCATATAAATTTATATTTATATTTACAAAGATGAGCTCGTTTCTTATTCGGCGTAAGGGTTCTTTTTATCAACAAATATGTAAATAGCGAAATCAGTTCATTCATAGTCGCAAAAAAAACATTGATGGAATAGACGGTATCAAATCTTATTAATCACATTATTTAAACCCTTATTCAGACTTATTAAAAAGGCTGATAAGATATGTTATAATCATTTTATATTATATTTGTTTCATATCATTCAGAGTGCATATATGCAGTCTTACAGGAACATCGTGGTACATCACACCAGTCCATTATGTAACTCGTGTCACCAACTATTGCCGGACACATAGGCGTTAAATAGTTAAGAGGAGATCTGTTATGGAAATATATATTAAAGAATCGTACAATTCAACACTCAATCACAATCTGATTGTTTTATGGTAGAATTTTAACGTGGTTTGGCCAAGTGAAATACAAAAAATACAATCCCTCTTTTAAGTTCTACATAGTCATTCAAACGTTGAACATCTTGAACATTATATAACTCCGTCACCAATCGACGAAATTTAACGTTTTGTTTATGATATCGAGTTTACATGTAATTTTAAACACAACAAAAAGGTTTGTACCTTCTTATGCTACAGAACCCGAATAAAGCTCAAGTTTCATAATCAACCTAATCTAAACATTATACATATGATTGCTCAAGTAGTATCTTTAAAATCTATACCTGCACTTATGTGCAACATCATTCCATGATCTTGCCCCTTCAAAAAAATCAAGGTTGAATAGTTGTTCCATATATTGCAAAACATTTGCCCAATACTGGCAATAAGCTCCGTCGCGTGTAACACCATTGTCTCCCGTATATGGGAGAAGGAAGTCATAGCACTGTCGCTGCTCCACTGAAAAGAAGAACGATATTGGCCAATTGATATAGCAATAATTTTTATTTGATACTTGATTGCAGAACTGATATTAACTATGCTAATGTGTCGTCATTTAGATTCGTGTTTCTACTATTTTCCAATGAAGTTTGTGCTGTAATTAATCTTTGGTAATTTAAACGTTACAAATTTGGTCACATTTTGCAAAAGTTGGTTAACATCTTACCTGTATTATATTTAATCAAGACTTCACAGAAAATTAATGTTTCGTGTATGTCTTGCTGCTGAATGATTACAAACCTTTATAGAAAAAAATAACATAATAATATTGAATATCAAATTTCTCATTTATACAAGTTTAAGTATGAATAACGTATTGATATTGCGTATTGAATTTCTGATTCATACAGGTTTATGATGAGTGTTGGGTTGTTTAGTGACCATCAGTTTAAACGTGTCCACAATTACTACAATTATCATAAGCTTTCTAAAAAAAGGCTGTGCCAAGAAATAAAAAAAAATATTATGAATTAATAAAGATAAATAAACGATTTTATGCATGCGGAACATAAACAGATAATGTGAAATAAACAAAGCTTGTTTGTATTAAGTTCGTTTTTCGACATGTATAAGCCATTGAGGAAAATTAAACCAGAACTATTCTACTATTGTATAGGTTTAAACTTAGCTGGTGCGTTTAAAGGTAATATAGGACAAGTATTATTAGCATGCTCTTTTAAAAATAATAGTCATATTTCATACCTGCCCGTTATGTCATGTGCACATTCTAACCACTGTCCATTTTCCGAAACAGGTATCTCGTGATACAAGCATAGTTTTTTATCTAACGACAAAGCTGGGTTTTCACTGTCAGTGGATATGAATACACTGAAACTTCGCATACAGGTACCTAAAACATGATAATTAATATGTTCATAAAGTTGAATTTAGAATGTTTAAATGCAATTACTCATAGAATCAAAGTTAAATTCATAAATATACATCGTCAGTTTTTTTCGATTGAGTTAGCAAATGCGGAAGCTATGTCAAAGTAATTGAATTGGCATCTTAAACTCATAATATCTGCACTTATTATTTCTTGATAATTAATACTAAAATATAAACATATAAGTACAACAATTGGAGTAACTGTTCACTTACTGCAATCTAGACTCGGATATATAAACAAGGAATGGACCAAACTTGTTTGTCCCAAATCCACACTCCACCATCGTTCGCCTCCTGCCAATGTGGCTATACAAGACTCCGAGTGCATTTGTTGATTAATGTTACCGTCAATTGCGGATGTGGATGCAAAAAAGTCTCCATTAAAATCCGACTGATATGCCGTCTTACCAATGAGTGGATCTAACATACGACATCGATAGATTACTTTTCTCTCCTTTCAAGTCATATCGTATGATAAGCTGATATAAACACCATTAACCAAATTGTACAAGCTGCTAATGTTTTATTGGTATTCTTAGTTGATATATAGACGCCAAAGTCCAATTAATGGAAAGAAAGATGATTGGATTTGAATTTAAATATTATAAAATAAAAATTGTAGTAAATAGTTTTGCTAATAATGTAAAGCATTGACATTTATTGAGTAACTGATTCTAATACATTTTCTCCTCTCATACTTTAATCTCTTGATGGTATACCCGTCTCTTCGATAAGGGTGTCATTAAGCATATGATAACGTATGTATAATTCATATGGTAGCATGGCGATCGTGCTCTGATATCTTGTTATTTTACAAACAGTAATCAAAGCAAATATATGCTCTTACCACACGCATAGAAATCCCAACGAACAGCAGGATAACCTCTTGAATCATAACTGAAGCCAAACAAGCGGACCTTTTTCGCCAACACAGGAGTCATAAACATGTTCTCAACTATTGTGTTACTATCAGAATTGGCCAAGAAGCTCGTAGATCCTCTAGATGACAATACAGATGCCCAATCTTCATCATTAGCCTGTGTAAAATCTGTGAATCATTTTAAAGCTCATGTTTTCAATTCATGTCAGTGCTGATGGTCAATCAATAGGTCATCAAATAAAGCGATGTATTGCATGAGTTTGATGCAACACAATCACAAATATGTTGAAAGAATAGTCCTTGAAAGATGTATTTTAATAAAACTTAATCGCCTAAAATGTGAACTAGTAGATTAGTAGCTATAATGTTATTGTGTAGGTAAATTATGATGATTGCTGATTTTGTTAAAAAAAAAAACATTTCATTTGGTATCAGTAATTTAAACTCTAAATCAATAAAGTTTATTTTCTAATCATATCATAGCATAAATATTACTTAAATTTTGAAATTAATTATCCACCAACGGCCAATTTGACGTTATCCTTGTGTCAAGATACCATCAATGACCATTATTAGACCAAGGGTGACTTGATGTTTAATCAATGTATTTTAAATAGCATAATAGATAAATTACTTGATTTGATATTAATCATTCACCAACGGGCATTTCGACGTCAATCCCGTGTTAAGAAACCGCCATTATTAGACCAAGGGTGACTTGATTGTTTAATCATTGTCTTTTAAATAACATAATGTATATATTGCTTAATTTGAAATTAATTATCAACCAGCAGTTATTTCAACGTCACCCTTGTGTTAAGATACCATCAATGATCATTATTAGACCAAGGGTGACTTGATTGTTTAATCAATGTCTTTTAAATGACATAATAGAAATATTACTTAATTGGAAATTATAAATCCACCAATGGTCATCTAGACGTCTCCCTTGTGTTAAGATGCCATCCAGGATCATTATGTGACCCAGAGTGACTTGAAGCCATTCGTTCCAGATGGCTGCCGGCGCCCACCCACCTGCCAAATTATTTTCTTCCTGCATATTCAGGGGTGATCTAGAACAAAGTTTATTAATATTATAAAGGCACTGAAAGATTAGCTATATCGATCTTGCTTAAGTTTATCTCCTCTGTAGATGAAAACAGATAAAATTCTTGCATATTGCGGGATGATCTGGAACACGGTTTGTGAATATGATTAAGGATACATATATATTGCAATGGTTTATCAATCCTATCGATTTGTGGATTTGCATATTGTGGAGTCATCTAAAACATATTCACTTCAGATATATCCGCATAAGTAGCTTACATTGGACCGAATTATAGATAAAAGGTGTTTTATTTATATCATTAGAAAACTGTACAATAAATATAGTAATATGCTTTAAAATATATCTTTTGTTGATAAAATGGTGCATATTACGACTAATTATTGCCAAATGCATAGGGTTTCTTAGCTTTTATAAAAATAAAATCACTAAACTTTATAAGAATTTTCTTTTGTATACATATATCATGGGTAAATTTAATTCTATTACATAAATCTATAAACAACTATTCCACATGACTTCTTAGTAACATTTGAGCACAAGTTATAAATATTTAAAAGTAAAAACAGTTTTAGACTAACCTGTCTGGTTCAGTTGCTGAACTATGTGCCGTGATTTTATCGCTAAAATACTTAGGTTTAATTCTCTATTTTATAAAATAGAATTATCAGAATCTAAGTGAGAGCAGTCTTAGATTTACGTGTCTGGTCCAGTTGCTTAGCTATGTGATGTGACGACTAATCACCGCCAAAATACTTAGGTGTTATTTTCTATTTATAAAATCGAATTATTAGAATCTAAGTGATATCAGTCTTAGACTTACCTGTCTGGTCCAGTTGCTGAACTATGTGATGAAGATGCAGAAAAGCTATATTCATATGTATTCTCATGAAATAGTCTGTTATTACATCTGAAATCTTGAAATGTATGCAATGTTTGAGTAAATGATGGCAATCTTTGACGATTGGTTTGGAACATTACATTATATTTATGTGGTATTGAAAAGAAAGTTTCAGTATTATCTATGCTCCGAATAATTTATACTATCATGCTTTTTTATTGGAAGACCTCTGATATCATTTGTTTTTTTACTGATGAGCAAAATTAAGCCTTTTCCATCGATTATAGTAACATCTTCATATTATTTACGTCACTAATTCCACTTATTGAAACCGTACCTGAGCAAACTGGCACTGTGCAGTAAAGAAATTGAAAAGAATCCTGGGTATCAAATGTTATGCAACCAGGGCGTTCGAAACGATACAATCTTAAAAACAATGTAGATTACAGTATATTATCTGAATATCAGGTTTTTAATCAATGTATATTAAGCATTGATGATTATATGATAAGATATAGTTAAACATTTACATGTAGATTGCCTGGTTTAGGTGTCATATATGATGTGTGTACACACATAGGTTCAATCAACATATATGATATATGTACATATATACATGAAGTTCTAACCTGCAGTAATTGCTTGCCTGGTCCCATGTTCTATCAGGAAAGTGGTCCAAATCTATATCAGTGACTCCACCAATAAGATACTCCCACCGGATACAAGGCCGGCCTGTTTCTGTGACTGTTACCTGGCCAGTGTAAGGCTCATCCTCTCTCCAGCAGTCATCAGGTGCTGAACAAATGTATTCATAAAATGTAGTACATTGATAAAACACGGCAATGAATATAATGACAATACCTCATGAGTGGCGAGTGAAATCTGTCATTTCTCCAAGGGAAAGCAAAAACATAGTTTCACGAGAGCGAAGCTCGAGTGAAACTATGTTTTTGCTTTCCCGAGGAGAAATGACAGATTTCACTTGTCACGAATTGTAGTATTGTTTTTATTCCTAGATAATTGAATTTAAATGTCAAATTTTTAAAATGATTAATTAATTTAAAATCCCCGAAAGGGCCAAAGATAAAATTGTTCCAGTAATTTGGTTTGGACCCGTCAGTATTAATAAAACGATTATTACTAATAAATGAAATATATTTAAATATTCTTATCTGTTTTATGTCCGCTTTTTTGTCTGAACATGAAATATATTCGTTATAAAATTAAAATCATTCACTAACTATCTTCTAAACTACCTTCAAAATGCATATAAACACAATTATCGCACATTAAAAAAAATGATTTATTACAAACGTAAGCGTCATAAATACGAGCCCAATTGTGACGCAAAATTTGCGTAGAAATACTGTGACGTAAGCACGTAAATGCATAAGAACAATGGAACTTGTAAATAAACACACTTTAGCGTAAATTTGTTAAATATTTGTTTA
>LQRL01179732.1:180171-192144 GCA_001703475.1 Hydroides elegans | reverse complement strand
AATGCTAAGGTGTTTTAACCAGGCTGGAGTTTTTATTGGTTTTCACAGTCTCTTAAGAGTAACCGTGGATCACTTGCGTTAAGGATGCTACCAGCCCATAGATTAATAATATAAAAAACGGCTAGAAAGCTGGTTTAAACACAGTAAAAATTGTTTTTGGTTGTGCTTTTAATTTTATTTTTTTATTCTTAGGAAAAGATTCATGAAAATAAAATTAAAAGCACAACCAAAAACAATTTTTACTGTGTTTAAACCAGCTTTCTAGCCGTTTTTTTCAAAATATCAAGTACAGTAGAACCTCGTTAACTCAAACACGGTTAACTCGAATTCCCGGTTATCTCGAAGTGATTTTGAAGTCCCGTTATTTTTTTCTTATATAAGTCTTATAAAACCACGGTTAACTCGAAGTTTTTTAACTCGAAATAAATTTGGTCTCAGAACTTATTAAAAACTGGTATATATTTTGTCTAAAATTGGCGATCAATAAAATAACAAGTCAATCATTTAAGGAGACTTTCAGCAAAGATGTTCAAAGAGAAACATGTAGTGGGATCCCGTTTGCTTTGGGGATTAGTGGTAGGGCCCCCAAATTCAGTTTTACTTTCATCAAAAATGTTCACAGAGAAAGGAGGGACATCACGTTTGTGAAGAGGATTAGTGCTAGGGACCCCAAATACAGTTTTACTTTCATCAACACATGTTCATAGAGTGGGATAAAGGGGTCCCTATATGACATATAAAAATATAAGCATGAACATAAATATAAGCATTCTGTGAGATATTATCGATAACCACAAGTTAAAAGTAGAATATATTCTGGATATCCTTAATTCTATTAATGGAAAATCATGAAAACTTGCGTTTTTAGATGATATCCTTCGCATTAATATGTGCATATCTATTCAAATTACCATTTTATAGCAAATTTGCCTGATATACATAGAAATCATTATTTGTGGCCTTGCGAAGTTGAAACCTAGAAAACACGGTTAACTCGAATTCCCGGTTAACTCGAAGTAAATCTGAATCCCCGAGCACTTCGAGTTAACGAGGTTCTACTGTATATTGTATTTTATATTTTGAACTATATTTTATTTAAGGCTAACGTGATTATTGCGGTGGCGTCTTAAGGTTTTCATACATAACTTGTGTAGAATAAGGGCGGCTTTATTATATTGTAAGCAAGTGTCGGTTTCTTGTCCAAGATTTGATCCTTTAAACGTTTGGTGTTTCTCTGTATAAACCTGCAGTATGAAAATGCATGAGTACAACTATGTTTCATTCACCTTTTCTTTTTTTTTTTACAGATCAAGATAAAGTTGTTCGCCCAAGTCGGTCATTCGGCACTCAACGACGTCAAGATATTCATCCGCGAGGATCCGGCGGAAACGGGCCAGCACTACTTTATCAACTCGCTTGGATCCGGATGGCTGCATGAGACATACCAGAACGAGGCTGCGAATGCCAACCACGCCTTTGATGTGGTAAGTTCTGGGACGAAATATTTTAAGTACTGAATGAAAAAAAAACACGATTCTGTTGATTTTGGCATTGGTCATGGAAGATATACATGATCATTGATGTAAGAAATCAACCGATTGATATAAAAAAAGGATATGTAGACATTTTCCTCTCTTGGACGTTTTATTCGGTCTCTTCGCCATTATTTTTCTCTTTAAATTTTCTGTCTCCGCCGCTGTCTAGAATAAATGTTCACTGATTTTGTCACTTCCCACAGCAACGCCTCGCTCGACCACAGCCATCTCATTATTTATGTCTCTAAGCATCATATTCAACCAACGAGTGTTAACTAAATACTATAAAACCAACTTAACTCTTCTCTCCCCCTACAGTTGGACATCCGTGGCGGCGCCTCGCTCGACTACAGCCCCCGCTATCCATCCGAACAACTCACCGTCACGGCGTCACTCGTCACAGGTGACTACACAGGCCGCGTCACTGCACGCCCCGATGCGCACTTTGTGATGGAACAGGATGCCGTATTGATGCCTTTTGCCGTAAGGGCCATGCGGGATACGCATGTGGCGCTGCCCGAAACGGAGTTTGATTGCAAGGATATCGATCTCAGCTTCGAAGGTTAGTGGTCATACATCATATAAATTTTACTTATGCACTGTTTTAGCTTATAACACGATACAAATGATATATAAACAAACAAAAAGCAATTAGCAATATCTCTCATATTGAGATACGATTTAATCATTAGTAATTTCTTTTTTAGTTTAAATGCCAAAAAATAGAATTTCGTCTTAAACCAACAACGTTTGGTATCTCGGACATTAAACTGGCATGCACACTTCTTACGCAGCATAAATAGTTTGATATAATTTGCCATGGATCAATTCATATTTCACTGATCACTAAATAATGAAAACGCTTCCATGTTTTTTTCAACCCAATTGGATCGCTACCGGACGTGGAATCAGTGACCATCAGTTCCTACTGCTACATGAAAATTATGACTTTATAAAAATCAATCAATTTATATCAATAAACAATGAATTATAAACATATCCTCTCCATTCTAAAGGTTCCCTCCCTGACGTCGAATCGGTCACCATCAGCTCCTACTGCTACATGAAAATCGTGCACGAATCGGCCACAGCGCACGAGTTCGGTCTACTAGACATCAAGTCTTACGGTCAACTGTACGTGGAAACCGACGAAGACGCGACAACCACGATTAGGGGAGATGAACTGGATGTGCGCAGCGGTGCACTGGTGCGTAGTGATATATTTAGTATTAGAGAGTTGCATCGAAAAATAGTCCCGGGTTTTTGTACCCATGTCCAGAGCGATGCTCATGAATGCACTGTGTAGTGATTTTTAGCAATGATAGGGTGATGATTTTTTGGCAATTTGTTATTTCAAAAAGTTCATTAAAAACAAATTCTTGTGGATTTATCACTGTTTAAAACTAATCTATTTCAGATTAAAAGGAGAAATTAGTTTCATACAATTGTTGTTTGATAAGATAAGAGAAGGGTAAAAGGGAAACATCCCCTAATATTATTTTCACTTGCAGCTCTTCACCAATGACCTGTCTCTGATCTACGACCAAATCTCTATCGAACCAAACGCTGAACTGCAGGCTGATATGGGCGTGCCCCGTTACGAGGCTGACGGTGAGTTTTTATGTTCATTTCTGAAGATTTTTCTCATGATATAAATCTTAAATAGTGCTCTTATACTTAAATTGTAAATGTAAATTCAAACAAACATTGTGATATAAACTAAATCATTACCTAGAAATGTTGATAGGTATAATTTCGTATAAATCAAGAACTATTTTTTTACCCCTAACTAGCATCGATCTCCATGACAAGCTCCGTGTGAGCTATTTTTGAAAGCAAAATGCGGCCCGTTATCGCCAAAACCCGTTATCACCTTCTCAATGTCAATCGACTAATGTTTCAATGTTAATTCCCCCAAATCCCAGGTTTCGGCGTTGGTTTCGGCTCGACCCAAGGCTGCTCGGGCGGCGGTCACGGCGGCGGAGGCGGCATGGGCGAAGGGCAGGAGATGGTGGGCATGCCCCATGGCTACTACACACAACCTGTGGATTTCGGACATAATGGAGGGCACAGTGTCTATCCGCATCTTGGCGGTCTCGGTTAGTGTTTGTTCTAAGTATTAAACGTACTTGAATGTACAGTGAATATATATAATAAAATCAAAACTGTTTTGGTAAACCGTCTATTCTCATCTCGGAGGTCTCGATAAACTGGATTTGAAATATCGATTCGCAACATAGAACACGAAACAAATGGCTTGTGAGATAATATGGTATAATATTTTGCAACACTTCATAATCATACATAGCCGTAAAGTTAAAAAAAAAACACTATTTACATAAAGATTGTTTAAAATATGAAGCACTTATAACTTATGATATCTACTAAAGGAAAATGCTAAAACTCACTTGTTTCTATTCATAGGCGCTGGTCGCCTGAAGATCAAGGCCAACTCGACCACCGTTGATGGCTTCGTCACAGCACGTGGTGGAGACTGGCGCAGTCCCGAATCGGGCGGTGGTTCCGGCGGAAGTGAGTAGACATATGTGACCTATATAATGGATATTAGAAATATGACCTTTTTAACGGATACATACTGTTAAATTGAGAATTTTCTAATCGTAAAAACAGAACAACGCATGTTTTTAGATGGCGAGCCTAGTTGTAACATAAAAAAATGAATAGAGACATGATGTTTTGATATTTATAATGAATTGATCTATAGAATATCATAACATGGTGACTACACTCATAAACAAATCCTGAATAGCACAAACTTCAGAAATAAATGTGATCACCTTGATCATAGAAGAACTCCCTACTTATATCCATACCCATATCGTGTCATTGAAATAGCATGGTGACAGTTAAAAGCATACTCACTTCACCATAGGTATCTGGCTGGAAACGAGTACCCTAGACGGCGACGGTACCTTTGATGTGTCGGGCGGCCATGGTTACGGCGGCGGCGGTGTTGCCGTAGCAACCACCGACTCGGCACATGGCGGTGGTGGCTCAGCTGGCAGAACGGCTATTTACTACCAGTACAACCACTTCGTCGGTATGTGTCTATAACTTGATACTTTAAAGACATCATGAAATGATAACGGTTTGCATGCTAAATGGAGAAAGTGTTTAATCATGTTCTGTGTTTGTAAAAATGACATGTACCACATAGAAAAACAATTTTTGTTAGATACCTATGTTTTTGTATGGTAGAGCATACCACAACCTGTTAGTTAGGTAATCTTAATCTGGCATTTTGATTTTCAAATTTACTCTTAACTACGTATTTGTCATAGATTTCTCATCTCTTATAAACATGTATACATGTATCAGTCCTGTCGATAGGGGCTTGTGTCGGTAAAACTGTTAGCAAATCGCTTCATATCCCGTTTGCCCTTTTGATTGAACCTACGGCCAATCCATCTGCATTTAACCATTACTCTTTTCTTTTATCCATTTTCAGGTCAATTCATCGGCGCCGGTGGCGAAGGCGGCTCGGACGCTGAGCCCGGCGGCCCTGGCACCACCTACTTGCATCTACTTCCGGAAACTGGGGCTGACCAATTGTTGGATGGCACCGTCTTTGTGGTTACACATGATAGCAACCACACGGGCGTGTTCACCAATAGGACGCTCTATATTGATAACAGGTAGGAGATGGATTTTGTATCATATATGAATTCAATAAGTTAGATTCAATTTAAGTATTATTGCTTATAAATATGATATATGCATGGCGCATTTAAACAGCTGCATAATCAATAGGCTTATACATGTAGCAGTAATCGGCAACTTTAGGATATCCTGTCTTTTCATTAATCTCATGAGGTTTTCGATTGCGACAACTGACTTCTTATTAGGAACTGGTGTAAAAAAACCGAGAATTACTATATCAACGGTCTGAATATCATCACATATATTTTGAATCAATCAAAGGATCTAATCACATTTTGCGTTAAAACATTTCATATCACGCTCATGTTATCTCCTCAGACTGCCTGAACCTCGCGATGGGGTCGCGACTCAGACACCGCCCCTCCGCCGTACTCGAGCGTTGTCGATATTACTTTCTATGAATTTCTTTCTTATCTTTTCCCCTCTTTAGACTTCGCGAACCAAGTGACGTTGGCCGCAACATGACCGACTCGTACGCCGACACTCGCTACGGCAGTGCACGTGCTTGGGTCATCCCGCATCCCTACTCGAGTGTCGCCGACGGCACGATCGAGGGCGAGGACGCGAGTGTCGAGTTTGTCCTTGATAACCTCGAGATCTATGGCGCTGGACAGTTGATGCTGGTGGATGACAATGAATACACGTGAGTAGCTGTGAAATACATAAGTAATTAAATGACTTGAACAGATGAGAAATAAGATTTGAAACATGGAACCTAGAGTACAACAAGTTGGCATTCTGATAGCGCTCTTCTAATGTATCTGTTTGATTATTATTGTATCGCTCATTTTTTTTTTTGGCGACTTTTTATCAAAGTTAATCTAATAAAGAATGAAGTCCACGGGGATATCTTTTTATTTCGCAAAATACTTATCCAAATTACCACATATATACACTTGTTACAAGCTATCATTCTCATGTCTTATCCTACACTTATAATTTTGATTTATATATCTATATTTCCCTTCAATGCCAGGAACAACATCGACATCCGCATCCTCTCAATCAACGGCGACAAGAACGGTCGTCTGCACGTGGGATACAACCAGACGCTGTACACCATCAACGGCCGTCTGCCCATCGATCTGGCTGTCTATCGGGGAGGTCTCTCCACCATGCATGGCGAACTCAAAGTGGTTGGCGTGACCGTCTATGTGGAAGGTTAGTTGTGTGCATCAAATCATGTGTACCATGCATGAGTGATTGATTTTATATACTAGGCCTATATTACGAAAATGGTAAAGCATTATCTAGGTGGTATCTTTTGATGTGAATTTAATGTAATTTCGATTGAAACTTTGAAACCCTTCTTTGGAGCATTCATTTCTAAATTATTTCAACATTTGACGTTTAAAATCACAAATTATTTGTATCAATATCCGATGCCATCGCGTCTACGGGCTAAATATCCTGATCGTTCTTTTTCTGCGGCTATCGTTTTTATACTTGATAATAATGTTTATATTGAATTGACTTCTATTATCCTACCAACAGGTGTGCTGGCGAACGTGCAAGACATGACCATTCAGGACTACGGCTCGCTTATCATCAACGAGATGATTGATTTGTACGGCCAGCCAATCGAAACGGTCAACTTCAATTCGATCAATATTCGAACCCGCGGAACCATGATCGCTAGGAATGCGATGAGGCCGAGGACGCTCAATGGCACCGACCTCCATGTAAGTAGAGTCACAATTTGGGAGAGTGGGCTGAGGGGGTGGTGGCCATTAATTGAGAGGGGATAAGGAATGGAAAGTGCTTAATAATTTCGGGAAAAAACTGATAGATCTAGTGGGAGTGGGATCATTTGAATGTACATCAATAATTATAGGGGGAAATTATACCTTTAAGAGAGAACAATGATTAAAAGGAATATTAAAAACGGAAAGAGGGTTTAATGAGTGAATGATCTATTACAGTAAAACATGATCTTTTGTAAAGTACGGTTTCGTTTGAATAAATTGCATATGAACTTAAAATCACTTTTCCCCGAAAACAATTGAACCATATTATCTCGATCCGACCGTCCAAATAAAGCAGTCCTGGTTTTAAACTCAACCTTTCTTTCGGTCCTTTTGCACAGGTTTACCCTGGCGGTTTGCTATCGACGACGTACCTCGAAGTATTCGCCGACACTATCACAGTTGACGTCTTGGGCGTCATCGAGGCCGACGGATATGGCTACGAGGCCATGGGTGAGTGATACTTAACAGATTCTGAAAACAATTTAAGCTGCAAGGCTTGTGTATGTACTCCCATCCTTTGAGTTTGTAAATGTACAATGTCGTTGCCGCCTAGACAGACAGAAGACTATGGATTTTTGTGATTTGTGTGATTGTGATTTGAGATGTATTTCTGAAAACATTCCTTTTATAGAGTGACAATAATGTATATGTCCGCAAAGTCATGCTCTTTTTCCTTCTCCTTAGTTGTCCCCGAAGCCAATATGAAAACAAAAATTGCTTTTAAACGAATGGTTTCACGTTCTTACCCTAACCAGTTTGAACATATTTTTTTTATAAATGAATTGCAGTCAAATACATGGAAAATTCTCAATTTGGTTCTCCACAGTTGGCCCCGGCGTTGGTTTCGTCGACACCTCCACAGGCTACGGCACGGGTACCAGTCACGGCGGTGGGGGCATCTTTGCATTTTGGCTCGTACTGTTCTTTCATCCATATATCCCTCTCTTTTAGTTGGTCCCGGCGCTGGTTTCATCGACGGCTCCACCGGTTACGGTACAGGCGCCAGTCATGGCGGCGAGGGCGGTGTCTTTGACGAAGATATATTTGCTGAAATCTCCGACGCCTACGGCTCATTCGTGATGCCTCTCGACTTCGGCAGTGGTGGTGGATCGGCTAGTGGTAAGTGGGGAAATGTTCCGTTTCGGCATTTTTCAGAAAGGGGGATTATGAGTTTGGCTATATCCACCGGAATTATGCCCGTTGGAAATATCCAAAAAGGAATATCTTGGGAGTTTCTAGAAGTGGTGTGCTGCAAAAATAGCTACACATTTCAAGCTCTTAGGCTTAAATGGTCAAAATGAAATCGCGATTGGACTGAACTCAAGTAATTGTCTAAATCGTTAATTTAAGTAAATTTACATGTATTAACGCTTACTTTGAATATTTTAAGCATATTTCGCTGTTTAAAATTGTCTGAAAGTAGTTATCATTATAAATCAAATGTGTATATATCTTTACACTGCTATACGTTTGTATATGCAATTTTGTATTTTCTGTTTATTTACAGTGTCCATCGGTAAATCCACACTTGTTTGCAGTTTTAATAGATTTTCTAATGCATGTACATGTATATAATGAATTTGAATCGATTTGATTTTATTTTTAAAAATCGGTTTCGTGTTTCAAATTTTTAAAAGTATAAAAAGGTTAAGAATGTGTAACATTTACTGGATTTTGTTTATTACGTTTATTGATAGAGCCATAGTAATTTCCATATCCAATGAAATTTTATTGTATAATAAAAGTTTGATAGGTTTTATAGCAAATGTGTGCTAACGATTTTGCAGTGAAATACATTTTCATCAAAATGTGAATAAGGTTTTAAAGCTAAAATAATCAATATTTTATGTATAACAAAAAATGTTATTCGAACATAGTAGAAGTCATTGTTATCAAATTATTATAAATCAAACCACAAAGTATGCCTCATGAGCATCTTATACCCCGGGGTTATCTTTCAGTGGCCCTTATCTAAATATGCACTTGATGATACATATAATTCAAAATATTTCATAATTTCAAATAAATCTAACAATTATACTTGTATAGTCCATAAACCAAACTTATCGGCTTCACTTCAAATGAATCATAAGTTATGTTTTGAAGGTTTTATATAGCGCTAGTATAGTGTCATCTCCACTACGCGCAAAACACATACATGTATGTCCTATACGATAATATTAACAAATACACCAACTCTAATCTTCATATATCTCCCCCTCTAGGCTCGACTGGCGGCACCGGTGGCGGTATCATCCACCTGGAGGCCCGCCGGGTCCTGAACGACGGCTCCATCCGGGCCAATGCGGGCGACGCTTCCGGTTTCGGGGCGGGCGGCGGATCCGGCGGAAGTATCTACGTGATTTGCGAGGACCTCGATGGTACACTGACAGGTAAATTAGTTGGTTGTTTGTTCACATGTTCTTGTCATGTTAGAAAATTGGTCTTTTTTAAATAATTTATTTTAAATATGGAATTAAACCAACATATTCAGCTCTAAGCTAATCGTTTAAATATAATCTGCACAAGTAGGTCCTTTCCGTTTTCGAAAATTCTCGCCATCAACATTGTTCCAGCTGCTAAAGCATTCATTCAGAACTCGAAATGTAGGCCTACTGTGTTTGATGCGCACGGCTGGTAACTCATGGGTATTTGCTAGAAAACGAACCTTTTGAATTTCCCATTACCTTAGTTTGACATAAAACAAAACCATAATATTTCCATATTCTTCACTTTTGCAATAGGTCAATTCAGCGTGAACGGTGGCACCGGTACAGCCGGCGGCGCTGGCGGGCGCATGGCTTTCTTCTACGAGGTGCTCAACTACATCGGCGAGTACAACGCCTACGGCGGCGGCTTCACCTACGGCCTAGTTGATGACGTCATGGTTACGGGTCAAGGGGGTGCTGCGGGTACCGTTTATAGGAAGGACACGACAGAGACCGGTATTAAGACGGTGTCGGTGTACAGCTCCGAGGATAATAATGTGAGTGATTTATGGTGGATTAAAAAGAAACGAAATAGTTGAAGGAACAGAAAAAAAATGGTGGGAAATATTTTTATTATCGAACCGCGATTCAGGTTATCAGTCTTTTGTTTAGTAAATATGGGGAAATGTAGAAATTAGGGAGATCAGCTTTCCCCTTTAAAATTTTACGTTTTACCATTATGATTCCCCACATATTTTTTTTTCATAAGTTTAATATAGCAGGTGTATTTCACTCATATTCGTCCACCTGTGTTAAGCTCCTTGAGAAGCTTGCTTTTAAAGCGCTATACAGGATTGTAAATTATACTTTTTCCTTTTCACCAATCAATCTAGGTCCGCAAAACGCGCATCACCATCCCCTCCACACCCACCGAAGACCACACCATCAACACCCTCGACGTAGGCACCTACGCACACGCCGGTCTCCTAGCAACGGACGACGAGAACCGCGCCCTGCAAGGCGATTGGTCGGATGGAGATGCGATTGAACTGGCGCTGGATTCCGTGCTGGGCGATAATACGGCAACGGTGCACGTGGATGAAGGGTTCCTGTTGAATATTGATTATAACGGATCGGCTATATTGACGTTCCATATTGCTGTCTATGAGGTACGAGTACACTTTCAAAATATTGAGAGCTTATTTTAAATATTGTATTCATCATTTGTATTTTTAATAAAGGCCAATATTTATAGTTAAATAGATGGTTTGTGAATAACCTTTTCAGCTTTGAATTATATAAAGCGTCTCTTATTCTCTGACTATTTGCAAAACCATGTGCCTGAACGCGAGCTAATGTTACAAGTATACATGTATACTGTCAATTATTTCTGTGTATAACGTGATTTACTAAGTTCAGCACGCAAGCATTACATAAAAATGTCCTTATACATCTATCTCCTTTCATTTAAAGAATTCTGAGGTCAACCTGCCATCGGAAACGTATCTTCGCGACGCAGTGATCACGATGTACGGTGGCACTGTGACTGGTATCCAGCGAGTCGACATTTCGTTGAATGGCGGTTTCCATATCTACCCAGAGGTAGGCAATGTAGATTATTTGATAGCGTGTATATGAATAACGGGATAACAAACAAGTCATATTTCCCTCTTCATGAGTTGGCATTCACACACACAAAAATGTGAGAAGTTGTTAATTGTATATTTTAAATGCTGTCGGCGGTAAAGATGGAAATGTATATCAATCGCTTCTTTAAGATATCGTTCCATCCGTCATTGAATCGTATCGGGTTTTCTCCTGTCGCCTCAGTACAATAGATAACCCTCAAGATCTGTAACATATGAAAGATCATCGACAATATATTATGTGTTCTTCTATATAGGCCTACTCTTCACAATAAACATGTGCATTTTTGTTACTTCATTCACAGGCCCGCATCTACTCCGAGACCCGCAGCGAAGTCTTCCTCGAGCACATCGAGGTCATGGACGGTGGCGAGTTCAGCTACCGAGGCGCGGCCGAGGACGGTGACGCCCTTGTCATGACCTTGACCGAGGACTTTACAGTGCGAGGTGGAGGTCACGCCTATGTCAACAAAATGACCTTGACAGCGGCTGAGATTCTCGTGGATAAGGAGGGATTGATCGAGGCGAATTCGCAGGGTTTCCCGCCGGGCTCTGGAGATGGTGTGGGACGATCGCCGTTCGGTGGATTCGGTGGATCAGGTATGGATCACGTTTGTCGTTAGGTCTCAACCTAAACATTAATTTTGTAGCGCTATTTGAATATATATTGACTACTCTGATAGAATGCTAGTTTTAAAAGTTTCATTTCTAGATGTCTCCTCCTTATCTCTTAAATTTTTGTACTTCAATCTTAAACGATCTCATTATAAATTATTCCATCATGATATCCATGTCACTATCTTTTCTATGTTTAACCCTATTTCCCCCTATTTCTATATTTTCTCTCTCTCTCTCTCTCTCTCTCTCGCTCTCTCTCTCTATCACTCTCTCACTCTCTCACTCTCTTACTTTCTCTCTCTCACTATATATATAT
>LQRL01179732.1:165754-180000 GCA_001703475.1 Hydroides elegans | reverse complement strand
CTCTCTCTCTCTCTCTCTCTCTCTCTCTCTCTCTCTCTCTCGAACAATCCTGTATTGCGCGTTTTTGAACTTATCAATTTCTGTCCTTCTAATAGGTGGCTCCCATGGCGGCTTGGGCGGCAAAGGTAGTCACGCGACCTATTCGAACAATGCCTACGGCAACGCCTTGGCGCCACAAGATTATGGAAGCGGTGGCGCCGAGATGGAAGAAGGCCAGGAAGATGGCTATGGCGGTGGAGCTATCAATCTGTTTGCTGATACCATCACTATTGAAGGTAAGGATGGTCTCAAGTGAAAATATGAGAATACAAGGAGAGAATTAAGAATGGTTCGATAGAAGAAGGCAGAAACGAGAAAGAAAGAAAAAAAGAAAGAAAGAAAGAAGAAATATAACAATGAATATTATGTAGATGGAAAACAATATTCAGTGAAAAAGGTTGGTTATGAAAAATTATATGATCATGTATATTCATAAAATCCAACATAAGGCTTTATGGGAGCAATTGATGCTAAAATCGATGTGTGCTTTTGTGAAGTTGCTATCAAATATACAACATGCATGCTATGTACGTTATGAACAATATTCTATCCTTTTCACCAGGCACTGTAAGCGCCAATGGCGGCGACGGAGAAACGCCAGGAACCGGTGGCGGCGCTGGTGGTTCCGTTGTGCTCAACGCCCCTGACGTCACAAGTAAGTATCCGTTTTGAGGAACTTGAATTGTGTCTATTGAGCAACTGATATTTCCAACTTTTATGAATTATGGTTTACATAAACATCATAATCTGATATTAAGGCCATAAGGCTATAAGACTTTTGCACTTAATTCTTCAAAAATTATACCATCGTTCAATCGCCGAGAACGATATATTGTTAGGTGGCCTAATGGTGTTAAGACATTTTTACGGTCGCGTTATGCATTAAGAAACGTAAAATTAGCTCCATACCTCACTCATTAATGATTAATATATCTTCTACAGTGAAGGGAACGCTGGCCGCGCTCGGTGGCAAAGGTGCCTGCATCCCACACTGCGGCGTATGCGACGACACAACACGCAAATGCACCCAGTGCACGGACGGTTATTACTGGATCGAGTACAACTGCCTGGCTGATTGCGCGGACAGTGCTAACCGACGGTATAAATTTATGCTTCATTTGTTGGAAAAGAACTTTTAATCATGGCTTTTTTGTGCCGAAATGAGCAAGGGTTGCGCTAAACTCTTGAAATAAACCATAGAATATGAAGATGGAATTTAATATTCTCATAGATTCTATTAATAACATGAACATAATAAATTCATTATAAACTAAAAAAAAACTGCAGGTTTCGAAAAGAATACTTAAAATCGAATGAAAAAAATTAGTCATTATGTCCCATTTTATCGATGCTGATATCTGATTGGTAGATATGCCGGATATGACGCCTACAGCAGCCCACTTCCTGATGGCCGAACATGCGCAGGCGAAACCCTCGCACAGCATGGTGATCCCGCTATCGTAAGTTTTCACAATTGCTTTTAATGGAAAACGTGTTTAGCTGAGTTAGACTTGACTCCGACTTACGGAAATGCAATGAGTTCCCTTTAAAGCACGAAATTTAAATCCGTTCTTTGCCATTAAGTTCCGAACCTAATAATGAATATATTAAAGCTGTTATAAGCTAAATATTACTAAGCTAAATATTACTGTACGTCGTTATGATGGTCATATCAGATAAAAATATGGATAGCAACTAAGAAAGAAAATAAAAGACCGAGTCGCGCCTATGCAATTTTAGGTCTTTCCACATAAATTCCCATTAAAAATGTACCCAATAGAAATGTGAAGTGTATTCCCATTAGAAATGTACCCAATAGAAATGTGAAGTGTATTGAACACTGACTCACTCGAAAATTTGAATCGATCATAAACAGGAAGCCTCAGGTGGTGGCGGCGGCGGTCGAATTGCAGTGACAGCCACGGCGTCGCTTCTGTTCACTGGTACCTTCGGCACAGCTGGTGGCATGGGAGCCAGCGAACCAGGCGGCTCAGGAACGGCATACATCGTCGAACCGGGTAAGTGATTTTTGTTGTTTTTGTGCAAGCGTTGGCCAAGTTCTTGTCACTTATTGCGTTTTGTTTGTGATTCTTTGTTGTGCAATATTACTTGAGAATTTGAAAAGAAACCCCAATCTACTGTTTGTAGTTTACGCACATATAGAAATTTAAATCCAAGTCATAACTTTACCCTTTCGTTATATATAGGTTTTCATATCCTATTTTGCCAAGGTAGCCAAGTGGCTTTGTCTAGTTATCTTCCGTATTGCATACATGAAATTTACTCTTCTACACTACATATACATCCATTTGATAAAAAGTTTTAGAATATATATATTCCACATTTTTCTGCAGACGCGAACGACAACACGACTGTGGTGAAGAGTCTCTACGTAGACAACGGCGGCAAGACACCAGACCTTGAGTTCGCCACGTCGAGCACGCAGGACTCGGGTCGCACATACGTCGTGGGCACCGATGAAATCACCTCGTTTGACTTCGATTTCGTGCATCTCACTGGCGCAGGTAGGTGTTTGTTTCTTTGTATTATCAAAAGGATTCTTTTGTTATGTGCACTCTAAGTGATATTGGGATCTACCAGGCTTTGTCTACTTGCGTAGAAAGAATTCATTGTCATATATACTCTTTTTATACTAGAAGTTCTTATAGTTCTAATATAATTTCATAACAAAACTTAAACGAAAAACGGCAGTTTATCGTTGCTATTTTGTCTTGGTATATATGCCGTGTTTCTATATCTGATATACAGGTGTATAGTGCTATTCATGAGATCAGGGATTTGTGGCTAGAAAAAATGTGATATTATCTATCCTTTCATTTCATTTAGGTCACGTTGCCTTCCTATCGGAAACGGGCGACCAAGTTCCAGTGCGCGTGGGCAGTTACCATGGCGACTACACAGGATTCATCCACGTCATGGAAGGCATGCACGTCACAATTGAATCCAGCGACAGCCCATTCCCAAGTGCATTTGCACTCTATCCCGATGGCATCTTTACCCCGCCTGCATGTGAGTGTCTCGGAAATTGGTTTAACCATCCGTAAGATAATGGTGACATACATGTACTGTTTAACATGCAATATCATCTCAATACTTGGCCTAAAGGTCACTTAGATTTGATTCAAACTAGCACTGAAATGACGTACATGTATAACGTGATAGATTTTGTTACAATTTGTCAAACAAACGTAGCTCTTTTGGCATAAACCGTCGTTTTTACAATTAACGTGTGATGAATATATATATATAGGCCTATGTATATTTGTTTAATTTTAGATATGTATTTGCGTGGTCTGGAGTACGGCAACATCTATATCGACGGAACTCTGGATGGAGTACAGGACATTGTTCTCGGCCAGGGCACCACAATGATAATGAAGCGAAATGTAAGGAGTTCAGGGGCTTTCCCAATAGTAATAGATTGTAGATCCTCGTTGATTTAATATGTTATATCCGAGATTCATATTTTATTAGTCAAAGCTGAAAGCTCGCCTTGACCTTGGTCTCCTTTAAGATATTTTACTTTCGATGTTATGATCAATCCCCAACCAATAAATCGCATTTTTCGATAGATATACATGTATATATACACAGTCATGTACATGTACTCATCATTATATACGTTTTTTTTTTCAATCAGGGCCAGTCGACTGGCGCGGATCTGCGAACACTTGTAGCCCAGTCTCTTGAGATCTGGGGCGGCGGTACTTTGCTTGCTGAATACGAAGACGATGAGACTTATGATACACCCGCTGTCAAAGTCGAAGCTGTAAGTTGAATGAAGCTTGTGTATGAATATGCCTTTAGAAACGACAAGTAAATAAAGTCCTAAACGCAAACTGCAGATAGCAATAATTTTGAAAATGAAAATATTATAATATCATTTTGATACATTGTATGTGCATCAAGTCATGATTATCGGTTCTTAATGATAAAATAACCGTACAAAGCTGCACTGTAATTTTAAAAAAAACCAAACCCATTTATCAAAAAGCTTTGACAGCACTATTTGAAAGGAATCGAATCGCTCACATACTATTTGATTCAATCTGTTCAATTTATTCCTCTTTTCCGTTTCCCCAGGATTCGATCCGCCTATTCGCGGGTGGCCATATTGAATCGACATTCGCCTCTTTGGAGGTCACCGACTTCGTTCAGGTGGACGCTGCGGCCAAAATCACGGCTACGGGAATGGCGGTGGAGAATCACAACTTCGATGGCGGAATCGATACACCCAGTGGCGGTAAGCGGGTTTAGTCAACTTTATTGAAAAAAAGATTGGCGAAACTGGGCTTGTTGATCGAATTGAAATGTTTTGGCGTCGTTATCAATGCACCTATAGGGGTGATGAGTGGACAAAGATGATGTGACTGTGACAATTCTTATGATCTGAGAAAAGAAGAAATATATGGTTTGAAATTGTGTGTGACAATGAATCTTACTTAGAGAAATTAGTACTGTGCACCAATGCCTTCTTCCCTCTTATAGGATTTAGTATTTGTTACAACAATTTAATTGATTGAATAAAACTTCATCCTTGATAGTCTTTGATTTCAAATTTAAACTATTTCAATTGAAGGAGACGATGATGAATGTTTATAGGATTTCTAGGTTTTCATTTCTTCTTCTGTAACAGGCGGCAGTGGCGCTGGCCATGGCGCCAGTGGCGGCCAGGGCGTCAACCAGGTAGTGGCCGGAGGCTCCTATGGCGACGTCTACGAACCCTCAAGCTTCGGAAACCGCGGTGGCAGTGGAGGACCTGATGGTTAGTTTTTAAAATGCTATCAAAGAAGTTGCTATATGGCATTTCGATGTTTGAAGCTCAGATGAGGGATTAAAGACAGCAATATCATGACATAGAAAAAAACCATGTCTTTTAATACTGAGCTGAGGTTTAGCTACTTTGTATTAACATTTCAACTGCTAAAATTTGAATTGATTTCTCATTCGCATTTAAGCTGTAAAATAAAAATGAACTGCTTTGAAATAACTAACTTAATCGCTGACCGACTTAGCAGTTAAGAAAATATTGGAAAACAGCATAAAACAAGCAAATATTCATGTTTATTTAAACATTATTTTATGCTAAATTATTCCATTTATTTTTCTCTGCCTTAGGCTCGGACTCAGTGGACGACTGCCAGCCGTACGGCGGTGAGGCGCACACAGGTGGCGCTGGCGGCGGAATCATCCACATCAGCGCCACAAACAGGGTCGAGGTCGACGGAGAGATTGTATCAAATGGAGAGGACGCAGAAGGTATGTTTGACGATAGGAACTGTGGGATTTATAAATTATTAACAAAACTTGTATAAAAATGTGTATAACGAGGACACACTCCACTGGTCTTCGATTTTCTCAGTAATCGAAAATACAAGAAGCACAGTATTCAGCGCACTCGTGCCGTTAGTAACGAATACGGAATTTAACCCCAAACCCGAAAATGCATACTCTTCTTTATTCCAATAAAACTAACTATCGTTCGGCACCTTCCGTTCCCATTTCGGCAATATCTTACATTTTTTCTCGTGATATCTGCTCAAATAATTCTGTGCGTTTTTTCATAACCGTAGGCTATGTGTCATTGAACAAACATCAAATAAATGTTATATCCTTTACACAAACATGTTCCCGCGCTATATAAAAAGAGGACTAATTTTCTTTCCGACACTTGAGCCCATGTTGCATTTAATACATTCAGTCCAATCATTTTCTTCCAATAAAACAGGTTCCCGCGCTGGCGGTGGCTCCGGTGGCAGCATCCTGATCAACACGGCCGCCTTCCTCGGCCTGGGATCCATCAGCGCCAATGGCGGATCCAGGGGCGACGGAGTGACCACGTGTGGTGGTGGAGGCGGATCCGGAGGACGCATTGCTATTGTGCAAACGACCAATGAGTACACCGGTATGTATGTCCTCGGATATTAATTTTCATAATGAACATAAAACCAGACAGCTTTAGAGAACAACTTAAACAATAAATTTGATTTACGTTCAAATAATTGTTGTAGGATCAGTAGTCTTAATTTCATGATATTAAAAAAGACAATATAAACGAAGTAGTAACTAAGCATAATCTGTCGTTTATGTTCTTTTCAATGAGACAAGTTTATGTTAGTTAAGAGTAAATAAGTAACGTTATTAGAATATCCGTACCCTGTTTGGATTCACCCTACTACACCTTCTTCATAATACCTTCTTGGTTGAATACATTACTACACCTTTATTCTACTTTACAGGAACCACGACAGCCTACGGTGGCTCCGGCCACGAATGCGGCGGGGCCGGCACGATTCTCTACAGCGATCGCCAGGACGACGCCTCCCTCCTCCACCGCCTCATAGTCGATAACAACGACGTGTGCACACCCCTTAACGACCGCATCGAATACGGCGATCTTACAGATTTGTCACGTGGTGTGGATTCGTTCAGGACGTATATCCACGATAATGGCGATGTGCATACGCATGATTTCTCGGAGGTGGAGATTAGTGGGCAAGCGATGGTGGCGCAGTTTAGGACGAATACGGATACGTTTGAGCAGATCATCAATATTGGCAAGACGAGTGGTGATAAGAGCGGCGTGTTCCATGTGGGACCATCGCAGGTGAGCTATTTGAACAAATGATTTAAGTGATATCTGGAAGAGTTCCTTTTTTCCTAGCATCGGTTTGATACAAGTGAATGTAACATATTAACATCTATGAGGGCATATTAGATTTGGATTATTATGTAAAATAACTTCATCATTTTTTGTTTTATGATAAACTATAAATGTACAAATACATGTATATATCTAAGCCCTACTCGTCAGTCAATATCTCAATAATCCTTGAATATGCTTTATAGATGATAGAACATGGCACTTTTCAAATACTTTCAAAAATCGAAACAATACAACTTAAATCCATTCTATTTACAGGAAGTCTCAATCGACATGCCCGACGACAGCCCCGAGCTCATGTTTGGCCTCAACGTCTACAATGGCGCCACAATCAGTATGAGCGCCACTTTCTATGTCAATGATATTATTCTGGATCTGGCGGGTACGCTGAGTGGCGTCGAGAATCTGATCATTGGCAATGGCGGTATTGCCACTTTGAGGTAGGGATTCATGATAGTTTCGCTTTCTATGTGGTTAGACTTTGCATGTCTTTTTTAGCCCTTGAATAAGACCTAAGCGTGTATAGCTCTATACAATCAAAGATTATTAGATTTAAAGCGGCAGTATTGATTGACGATTAGGTTTAAAAAGAGGTAAGGTTACTCAACGTTCACCGTAGATATAAAAACTACAAAGCTCTACTTTCACAGTTTAACACATGTATGTAGAATCTATAGCATATGTATATAGCATTGTATATTGAGTATTCATATTGTATTCTTCAGACAAGAGCCCGGACAGGACGCCTACACCGTCACCTTCACAAGTGTCGAAGTGCAGAGCGGCGGTACCTTGAGGATCGAATCAAACAACCCCGACGGTCTAACTCTGGTTGGTTCCGAAGTACACGTGCACGCTGGAGGTCGCATTGAGGCCGACCGTGTGACCATTGAGATGGATACGCTGACTGTGGATCAGGCTGGTGTTATTACAGCAAGTGAAACGGTAAATTTCCTTGTTTTAAGGTTAATGAAAAATAGCTGGTTTTGCGATAAGTAGATGTAGTTAAATCCGTTCCCGTTTAGATCCCAGGATTTTGAAAATTGTGTGTATGTAAGCAAACCACACATTGATCTCTCATAACAATTGTTCAGAATTGAATATTTTGAGCTTTGGTTTTGAACTAATTATTCCAGACCAGTTTAACCTACAAACAATTCCATAAAAAAACGAATACATCTGTGTTTATAAAACCACTTTATTTAAATTTTCATTGATATTTTCACAAACTTTCATATAGAGTTTATGCAATCAAGATGTATGAACTATACTCTATACATGTTTGTTTTCTCCCTTTACCAGTCCTACGTTATTGAAGACGGCAACACCGGTTTCGGTGAAAACGGGCAAGGCGCCGGTCACGGTGGTATGGGCGGTTCCATTGACGCTGTATCTGCAGGAGGTAGGCCCCTGTACATAGCAACTATATGTTAAAATCTAACTATAATGTTTCACATTTCTTTTGAGACCCTTATATCGAAAGAAACGTTAAAAAATGGGTTACGATGAAAAATAATTGTCTAGAAGGCAAATCCAAAAAAGGGGGATTCTTAAACGATTCCACTTAGCTTAGGTTTTAAAATATACGAGATAGGTTTACACGCAAAGATTGCATGCAGCAATATATCATTCCCTATTGTCAAAAAAGGACAAAAGGGATGCATAACCTGAGATTGCACAAAGCCTAACTTAATATCTGCCATTCAATAATACGTGTTTATAATGTGTACACCTCTTCCTCGTTTTTCGTAGGCATGTTCTACGGCAACTTGCGCGAGCCAGTGGACTGGGGAAGCCGAACACACGGCTCGTATCTGACCGATGAATACTACGCCGAAGGCGGTGGAGTCATTCGGCTTATTTGCTCCGACACGGCCACTGTCGACGGTTAGTATCCTTTGAAGACAACCGTTTAAGAAACATGCGTGCATTGATTAATAACATATTTTAGAATCATTGAATGATGAATATTTTTAATGACATATAGGCCTACATAGAAATTTAATACATTGTAGAGCAATGCGAATAACCCTGGCAAAAATGGTACCGTATTTATTGAATGATATGTATGATTTGACATATTACAAATATTTGTTCTCATGATGAATGCAACACATTTTCTTAGAAACACATTTTATTTTTTCATATAAATCTCTGATTCTAGGATGTTATAAGTTATTCCTTCTTTTAAATAATACAGGTACGATCTCAAGCAACGGCGGTGAAGGCGTGACCTTCTACGCCAACACCCAAAGTCACGACCAATACGGCAATCCCATTGGCTGGGATGGCGACCACGTGACTGGAGGCGCTTCCGGCGGAAGTGTGTGGCTGAGCACCGTGAATTTCGGCGGAAGTGGCGTCATTGAGGTCAATGGCGGCGATTCATCTCTTGAAAGTAAGTTAAAGGATTGTTTGCACTTTTTTTACAGTATTTTTAAAGATTTGATTTACCAAGGTTTATTTTTAGGTATATTAATAGTATTAAATACATCCATCGTCACTATCTCATGAGTCGTTCTAGGGATATCATGATGTCGTCGTTGTTTACATTTATTATGATTCAATTGTGCTTATTTATGCCAATTTTAATATTGTTTTCGACATTCTAGACCCCATCAATTATCATAATTATCATTATGAACGATTGATCTATAACTCATATTCTTGATTGTGCCATATATTACATCACCTCTTCACTTCCAATATGTATCCTGTTATAAATCGATAATCATTGTATTCTTCCCCCTCCTAGGTGGCGGCGGCGCGGGCGGTCGCATCGCCGTCTACTTCACCGAAACGGAATGGACCGGTTCGATGACGGCCTACGGCGGCCGAGCCGAAGGCGCACGTACTGGTGCGGCAGGCACCGTGTACATGGAACAGGACCTGGGCACGCGCACTGAAAAGACGCTGATTGTTGACAACATGGAGGCGCACGAGCTGTGGGATCGAATCGATGAGAACGATCCTGAAGATGAAGAGGTTAGTTTGGATAAAAGAAAACAATAAAATAACATCAAGATAAGGTTAGATATTTTAAAAAGGTCGATTTTAAAAAGTGATTGCGATAATTATTGGGGTTGTTGATATTTTTTGGAGAGAGCGTTGTCCATTGACAGATATGTTATTTTGTCTGATACGCGCCTGTCTGGTTATATTTTTTACACAATTCAGAGATAAATGCGCCACGTTGCATGCGAAAAAATCTATATTAGACATATTATGTGATCCATCTATCGGGTCCCCAAAATGTTAATTAGAAAACATAATGTATATTCTTACCAATTCTTTTCATCTTAATATATACATACACGGTATATATCTATAAATTTATTTATCGCTCTCCCCATACAGAACGACGCCATCAAGAGCTTCACAAACATCGAGAACTTTGACGCCAGTCGTACATGGATCCCATTCGATGGCGCCTCGGACTTCCAGTTCGAAGTGGTCTACCTCCTCAATGGCGCCCACTTGGCTATGCAACCCGTGTCAAGTGCCTCCTCCATCTACACTGTGAGGATTATCAACTTGAAGGGCAGCAGCGTAAAGGAGTCTGACTTGATGGGTACTATCCATGTGGGACCGAATCATGAGCTGTATATAACATCATCGGATCTGTACTTGCCCATTCATTTCCATGTCTACGAGGACGGTGAAATGGGCTTCCCCGATGACACTCTGCTCTACAACTCACTCAATTACGTAGATGGCAGCATTGTCGGTTTCGGCGGCACTCTCACAGTGTCATACGCTGACCTTTACCTGACCGCTACCGGTAAATCAACCACTTCTGAAAACGCCGGTGAATACACGTTCAACAACATTGACATCATGACCGGTGGTTACATACACATTACGGATGAGGTCGACTACAAATTGGAATTGACCGGAGATATGAGTATACAGACGGGCGGTTATCTCAACGCGAGGTCGCTGGAGTTGACATGTGATGGAAACTTTGAGTCGTTTGAGGGGTCTTTCTTGCTCGCGGATGCGGTTGGAGAACAGCAGAGCGGAACCGGATATTACAACGATCGCGTCGGTGCGGGTCACGGTGGTGAAGGCGGCAAAGGTAATATTTATCGCCTTTGTTTGTGTTTACTGTAAGGTCGACGGCTATAACTTGTATCACTCCCGTGTGGTCTGTATCCCATATACGAAGCCACGGGCATCATGGTGATTTACATGTAAACCCTATAAACGAAATAAAGGCTACATTTTAGAATATAGCCTTAACTTGATTATTATATTCTTTATAAATAGGCCTATACCAGGTTTTTATCTAGAGATTTGTTTGTAAAATAGAAAGGCATCTTAACATCATCATATAACTTTCAAGTTTGTTTGACGCACAGACTCATACTTATTTGTTCCAATGTGATAGTTTTAGGTTCTGAACCCATAAATACAGCTTCAATAACGAAAATATCGTTTATGTGGTCATTCGTTTTGCTGCAAATACAGATTTTCAGAGAATAAGCGCTTTATAATTGTTATAAATGATTTTTCTTTTGAACAAAAGGTAACGACGTCAACAACCCACGTGGTACACCCTATGACGAGTTCTTTCTTCCGGTCGAATTCGGTTCGGGTGGTTACGCCACGAAAGGAGGCGGTCTCATCAAGGTCACGTCGGCACAGACCATCACTGTCGATGGAACTATCAGTGCCAAGTATGTATACAATTATAACTTAGCCTTTCATTTGAAATATTAGAAACATGAATGTTTCCTATTGTAAAAACATATCATTATGTCCTACCTGCAATACGAAAGGGAACGTGATTATTCGTAATCTACAGGATTTGAAGGATAAATTTGATATTTTGACTGTATTTTGCCTTCCTTGAATGACGCACTTGATGTCCTAGAATAATGATTTCCAGCCTTAAACTTTAATAGACAAGAAATGACATTATTGTCTTATGAACTGTCTTTTCTTAAATAGATTCATATTCATGTAGGCCTACCGGTATATCATAATTGACGCTTTTCTTTGTTTTGTATTTCTTTCTCAATGGCGAGACAATTTGAAAGCTAAAGCAAAAACAAATGCCCATATACCGGTAATCTAATATTATATTTCTATTCCTTCTCCCTTAGTGGTGAGAGTGCAAGCGACACAAGCAGTGGCGGCGCTTCCGGTGGCTCCATCATCCTCGACGGCCAGACTGTTTCCGTTTCCGGAACGATCCAGGCCAATGGCGGCGACGGAACGGCAGGACACGGTGGCGGTGGCGGCGGAGGTCAGTGTCAATGAAAATAACATGAAATTCAATAACGTAATAATCAGTAGTCGAATTTGTAACTCGAAAATGTCATTCATTTCACATTTCATGTCAGACAAAAACCAGTACATGTAACTGATGATTTTGATAGAATTTTGATAAAGTGGAAACTGATTTAGGGAATACTGGAAAAAATATTACCCAATGCGACCAATTCATAGTACATGTGTATTTTATAGTATAGCGTTCAGGGGGTTGGTCATAAAATTATGCAGTCATTTAAAATCCTCTTCAATTAAAGAAAAAAAAAACATGAGTGTTTTCATTGGTTTCATAAATTCTTGCCGAGTAAATAAATTTAACACATGTTTGACTGATTCATTCATCAACTTATTGTTCCTCACTCTACCAGGTATCATCGCGATTTACTACGTGACCAACGAAATCGGCGGCACCATTTCCGCCTACGGTGGCAGCGGAGTGGAGACTGGAGGCTGTGGCCCCATCTACACCGAGCTCGTCGACGATATCTCGCCTTTCAAGAGGGTAACCATTATCATAGGTTGATAATTATGTCGAATTAAGGATTTAGATATAGCGAGTAGTATGGGCTATAGTCAAACCTCTCCCTGGACCATTTATTAGTGATAGAGGGAGTTCATGTTATTATATACAAGCAAAATGACGCCGGGCCTGTTTAATTTTATGTAAGAGTATTTGATTCTGATATCTTATACTGTAACCACATAACCTATGCGGGGATGCATTTGGCGCACACCTTTTTATCAGACGTTACAGAAAAGCACCAAACAGAGTATCATGCACTTGAAAGGTACGTGAATAAAAAAAAAAAGATTTAGTGTAATTCAAATCAATCAACTCTTTTTTTTTTCTCTCTGCCTAGGTTACCTACGACAACAACGCTGCAAACAGCAACGCCCGTTGCATCCTGCCCTTGAGCACCGACACCTATCTGGTCTCGGTCAACGAGATGGTGGTCCGAGATAACGCCGAAGTCTCGTTGGCAGAACGAGATAATAGCGATGCACGTGTCACCGCGAGATTTGATTCAATTACGTCACATGACGCGGATGCCGTGCTGGTGGTTGGAAACAGAGTGAGTAGTTATACATTATAGATTTTTTAGTTTATCTAATTATTTTATTGTAGTGTGATAATGACGCACTATGTCTGAGCTTTTAGAATCGATTGGTATTATACGAATATCTAGAATAGAAATATACTGTATGTGATAAAAATACATCACTATGTATTAAATAAATACTATTTCGAATTCATAAATCCAGTTACAGTCTGGACGACAATGTGGATCGGAATCATAATGTTTCATATTCTAGTTCAGCTTTATTACCAGAACGTGGGCAGTTTTGCCTTCTCAAATTACGTCTGAGTATGAACCCGCACATTTACTCATATTTCTATTTACCCAATTTAAGGTGGTGTTCAACCTCGGCACACGCGCCTCACCCGCAGTCACCGAAATGAAACTGCCGATCAACGTCAACGTCATCCAAGGTGGACAGTTCGATATTCCCGAAACCACCATCATTGAACGAGGTAAGATCAAGCTTCTTTATTTATAAGCGTTATTCCTTTACCTTGGACAGAAATTACTGAATTAAAATATATTTTTATGATTTTGCAGTGTAGTTCGTGGCTCGCATGATACGTGTTTGAATTATCTCGTTTCATTTAACCACTGCAATTTGCAAATCATATCTTCATCGTGAGCTGTCGGCTATGTTTAAATTCTAGGATTATTTACCAAGCTTAAACATTCGTTATGGTTTAATTTACACTTACGTCTATACTTTGATATCATATTTCTGTTTTCCTATAGGCCTATACCTGGACGTATGCGGCATGATCAGCACGGCCGAGCACATCAAAGTGCGTAAAGACGGAATTCTTCGCGCCGCGTATCCCTCGCAAACCAGCGACAGAGATAACTACGAAGGCAACTGGGACATCGAGGGCATTAGGTGCAGATTAACTTTTATATAACGCGAAAAAGAGTTCAAACAAATTGCATTGATTAGGAATAATATGTCGCAAGTAGTTGGAATATCTATATATATATATACATGCGCATTGTATTTCAAGAAGCTGACAGCGTTATCAGCGCGTGTTTTTCGTAAGATAAAGTTAAGTAGCTCAATCGGTATCTTGGCTGACCAGCTATTGCGATCAAGTTTTGAATTGAGAATAGCATAGATCTTTGAAATTCATCCGCGCATCTTTATTATTTGTATTTCCATTACAAGTGTC